>JASTWF010000578.1:0-301698 GCA_030390025.1 Squalus acanthias | reverse complement strand
CCCGCCCCTTCGCTCTCCCCCCCCTTCGCTCTCCCCCCCCTTCGCTCTCCCCCCCCTTCGCTCTCCCCCCCCTTCGCTCTCCCCCCCCCTTCGCTCTCCCCCCCCCTTCGCTCTCCCCCCCCCTTCGCTCTCCCCCCCCCTTCGCTCTCCCCCCCCCTTCGCTCTCCCCCCCCTTCGCTCTCCCCCCCTTCTCTCTCTCTCCCCTTCTCACAGTGAGAGTTATAGGATCTGTTGGGCACAGTGATAGTTAGAGGATCTGATGGGCACAGTGAGAGTTACAGGATCTGATGGGCACAGTGATTGTTAGAGGATCTGATGGGCACAGTGAGAGTTAGAGGATCTGATGGGCACAGTGAGAGTTACAGGAACTGATGGGCACAGTGATTGTTAGAGGAACTGATGGGCACAGTGATTGTTAGAGGATCTGATGGGCACAGTGAGAGTTAGAGGATCTGATGGGCACAGTGATAGTTAGAGGAACTGATGGGCACAGTGATTGTTAGAGGATCTGATGGGCACAGTGAGAGTTAGAGGATCTGATGGGCACAGTGATAGTTAGAGGAACTGATGGGCACAGTGATTGTTAGAGGATCTGATGGGCACAGTGAGAGTTACAGGATCTGATGGGCACAGTGAGAGTTACAGGAACTGATGGGCACAGTGATTGTTAGAGGATCTGATGGGCACAGTGAGAGTTAGAGGATCTGATGGGCACAGTGATAGTTAGAGGATCTGATGGGCACAGTGAGAGTTAGAGGATCTGATGGGCACAGTGAGAGTTACAGGAACTGTTGGGCACAGTGAGAGTTACAGGATCTGATGGGCACAGTGATAGAGGATCTGATGAGCACAGTGAGAGTTAGAGGATCTGATGGGCACAGTGAGAGTTACAGGATCTGATGGGCACAGTGTTAGTTAGAGGATCTGATGGGCCCAGTGATAGTTAGAGGATCTGATGGGCACAGTGAGAGTTAGAGGAACTGATGGGCACAGTGATAGTTAGAGGACCTGATGGGCACAGTGAGAGTTACAGGATCTGATGGGCGCAGTGAGAGTTAGAGGATCTGATGGGCACAGTGAGAGTTACAGGAACTGATGGGCACAGTGAGAGTTAGAGGAACTGATGGGCACAATGATAGTTAGAGGATCTGATGGGCACAGTGAGAGTTAGAGGATCTGATGGGCACAGTGAGAGTTACAGGAACTGATGGGCACAGTGAGAGTTAGAGGAACTGATGGGCACAGTGAGAGTTACAGGATCTGATGGGCACAGTGAGAGTTACAGGATCTGATGGGCACAGTGATAGTTAGAGGATCTGATGGGCACAGTGATAGAGGATTTGATGGGCACAGTGAGAGTTAGAGGATCTGATGGGCACAGTGATAGTTAGAGGATCTGATGAGCACAATGATAGTTACAGGATCTGATGGGCACAGTGAGAGTTACAGGATCTGATGGGCACAGTGAGAGTTACAGGAACTGATGGGCACAGTGAGAGTTACAGGATCTGATGGGCACAGTGAGAGTTACAGGATCTGATGGGCCCAGTGATAGTTACAGGATCTGATGGGCACAGTGAGAGTTACAGGATCTGATGGGCACAGTGAGAGTTACAGGATCTGATGGGCACAGTGAGAGTTACAGGATCTGATGGGCACAGTGAGAGTTACAGGATCTGATGGGCACAGTGAGAGTTACAGGATCTGATGGGCACAGTGAGAGTTACAGGATCTGATGGGCACAGTGAGAGTTACAGGATCTGATGGGCACAGTGAGAGTTACAGGATCTGATGGGCACAGTGATAGTTACAGGATCTGATGGGCACAGTGAGAGTTACAGGAACTGATGGGCACAGTGATAGTTACAGGATCTGAAGGGCACAGTGATAGAGGATCTGATGGGCACAGTGATGGAGGATCTGATGGGCACAGTGAGAGTTACAGGATCTGAAGGGCACAGTGAGAGTTACAGGATCTGATGGGCACAGTGATAGTTACAGGAACTGATGGGCCCAGTGAGAGTTACAGGATCTGATGGGCCCAGTCATAGTTAGATGTTCTGATGGGCCCAGTGATAGTTAGAGTATCTGATGGGCACAGTGAGAGTTACAGGATCTGATGGGAATAGTGAGAGTTAGATGTTCTGATGGGCACAGTGAGAGTTACAGGATCTGATGGGAATAGTGAGAGTTAGATGTTCTGATGGGCACAGTGATAGTTAGATGTTCTGATGGGCCCAGTGATAGTTACAGGATCTGATGGGCATAGTGAGAGTTAGGGGATCTGAAGGGCCCAGTGAGAGTTACAGGATCTGAAGGGCACAGTGATAGTTACAGGATCTGATGGGCACAGTGATAGTTACAGGATCTGATGGGCCCAGTCATAGTTAGATGTTCTGATGGGCCCAGTGATAGTTAGATGTGCTGATGGGCCCAGTGAGTGTTAGAGGATCTGATGGGCCCAGTGATAGTTAGATGTTCTGATGGGCACATTGAGAGTTACAGGATCTGATGGGCCCAGTGAGAGTTACAGGATCTGATGGGCCCAGTGATAGTTAGATGTTCTGATGGGCACATTGAGAGTTACAGGATCTGATGGGCCCAGTGAGAGTTACAGGATCTGATGGGCCCAGTGATAGTTAGATGTTCTGATGGGCCCAGTGATAGTTACAGTTACCGTTCATGCTCTGAACTCTGGGGAGCCCCCCAGTTGCTCTCCTCCGGCTGCCTGTGCAGCATCGATGACAAGTGGGAATGGGAACATTAGCCGATTGTCCCCTCCCTAAGCTTGGGCCACTGGAGCCATTTGGAGGAGGCCTATTGCAGCCCTGACTGTCATCAGCTAACTCTGCACACCACGGACATGGCCTGTATGGCTCAGGTAGCAGAGCACAGCTGGTGTAGCAGTTGGAGACGGGGGCTACAGACGGGACTATCAGCGGGGGCGGGAGAGGATGACTGACCATTTTTGGAGATGAGTATCAATTGAGGTCACTATTGCACTAACAGCTCCAGGGTAACAATACGTTCTGTGATTGCAGGTTGGAAACGGTCTGAAGATTTGGGCTCCGCTCAAACTCTATTGTCTTTCCCAGGAGCTGAGAGATAGTCCAGGATGCAGGTTAGCCTCTGTCCAGCGCATTCTGTGTTTCTGATACTCACTGTGCGTGTGACAGCGGCTGATGAGATTCTGGAGGCTCGACGTTTGGACAACTTCCAGTCTTTTCCTTCTGGGGACCATCCAAGGGAGCCATGTGTGTTTGATATCTTTATCTTGTTGTATCCTGTCTCCCCTCACCCACCAAATCCCACTCCCCACCCTAGTCCCATTCTAGGAACACTGTTCTTTTGGGGACATGCAACCACTATTTCCTTCACAGACCAAAACCTCTGTCCACTATTCATTCTGTGGGCCAGTCAGTACCAATCTGTCTGCTTATGGCGTCTGTGTCTGTCTGCTTATGGCCGTTTTATTCTGAGGTCATGCATTGTCTGTCGCGGTATTTATATCATGGGCAAGACTTTGCGGTGGTAATGACGGCAAAACTGTCAGCGTTCGCTGTCATTACCCCTCTAAAACTGACCGTAACTTCAGGAATTAGTGCATGCGCAGATAAACGCGGAAATCCTGAAGTTGTGGTCAGTATTTCACTGCTCCGCCACAGGCTGCGCTATGGAACTCCCCATAGCTGGTAATCAGTCAAATCAGTTGAATGGACGAAAACTTCCCCTTTTCCTCTCTAATATCGCAGTTAAACACCCCATAAAAAGTTAAGCCTTGTTGAAAGAGGTGTAACTCAGGTTTTAATGGCTTTTTGACTGCTGAACAACTGTTCTGGCCCTGAAAAGCTAATTTTATATTTGTGGATTGTCAGATTTATGCATTATGATAAAAATTACTAGATTTTAAAAATAATAAAAGAAATATATATTTTTTAAAGTTTGTTTATGATATTTCAACTTCTACCTTAACCCCATGTGTATGTCCCAATCTTTATTACACTCTCTGTAAAAAAAAAATTTTTTTGAAGTGAATTGATAATTAGTGCTTTTTATTTCCTGATTTGCTGTCTGTGAGAATTCTTCAGTGTGATTGGCTGCTTAGACAACTGAATGGCATCACTGCTGCTGTACGCTGGAGATCCACTTTTGACAGCGGTACAATCAAATTAACATTGAGAAAGCTAAGGTTTTCACCACAGAGATCGCGACATCTTTGTGGATAATGTTCTTCGAGGTTAGCAGCGATCGCTGTCGCTTCACCGCTGACCGCATATTCCGTGCCCATATTACAGTGATTACCAAACTTAACTGAATAATTTCATCTACTCTGCTGTGTAATTATATTTGTTGAGTTGAAGGGTGTAACTGTGTGGAAACAAGGCCATACTGAACTTATATATCACACTGTGGGTGCAGTCTGATCCCAGTCTGTATCACACTGGGTGCAGTCTGATCCCAGTCTGTATCACACTGGGTGCAGTCTGATCCCAGTCTGTATCACACTGTGGGTGCAGTCTGAGCCCAGTCTGTATCACACTGGGTGCAGTCTGATCCCAGTCTGTATCACACTGGGGGTGCAGTCTGATCCCAGTCTGTATCACACTGGGTGCAGTCTGATCCCAGTCTGTATCACACTGTGGGTGCAGTCTGATCCCAGTATGTATCACACTGGGTGCAGTCTGATCCCAGTCTGTATCACACTGGGTGCAGTCTGATCCCAGTCTGTATCACATTGGGTGCAGTCTGATCCCAGGCTGTATCACACTGGGTGCAGTCTGATCCCAGTCTGCATCACACTGGGTGCAGTCTGATCCCAGTCTGCATCACACTGGGTGCAGTCTGATCCCAGTCTGTATCACACTGGGTGCAGTCTGATCCCAGTCTGTATCACACTGGGTGCAGTCTGATCCCAGTCTGTATCACACTGGGTGCAGTCTGATCCCAGTCTGTATCACACTGGGTGCAGTCTGATCCCAGTCTGTGTGACACTGGGTGCAGTCTGAGACAAGTCTGTGTGACACTGGGTGCAGTCTGAGCCCAGTCTGTATCACACTGGGTGCAGTCTGATCCCAGTCTGTATCACACTGGGTGCAGTCTGATCCCAGTCTGTATCACACTGGGTGCAGTCTGATCCCAGGCTGTATCACACTGGGTGCAGTCTGATCCCAGTCTGTATCACACTGGGTGCAGTCTGATCCCAGTCTGTATCACGCTGGGTGCAGTCTGAGCCCAGTCTGTGACACTGGGTGCAGTCTGATCCCAGTCTGCATCACACTGGGTGCAGTCTGATCCCAGTCTGTATCACACTGTGGGTGCAGTCTGATCCCAGTCTGTATCACACTGTGGGTGCAGTCTGATCCCAGTCTGTATCACACTGGGTGCAGTCTGACCCCAGTCTGTATCACACTGTGGGTGCAGTCTGAACCCAGTCTGTATCACACTGGGTGCAGTCTGATCCCAGTTTGAATCACACTGGGTGCAGTCTGATCCCAGTCTGTATCACACTGGGTGCAGTCTGAGCCCAGTCTGTATCACACTGGGTGCAGTCTGATCCCAGTCTGTATCACACTGGGTGCAGTCTGATCCCAGTCTGTATCACACTGTGGGTGCAGTCTGATCCCAGTCTGTATCACACTGTGGGTGCAGTCTGATCCCAGTCTGTATCACACTGTGGTGCAGTCTGATCCCAGTCTGTATCACACTGGGTGCAGTCTGATCCCAGTCTGTATCACACTGTGGGTGCAGTCAGATCCCAGTCTGTATCAACAACTGGGTGCAGTCTGATCCCAGTCTGTATCACACTGTGGGTGCAGTCTGATCCCAGTCTGTAATCACACTGTGGGTGCAGTCTGATCCCAGTCTGTATCACACTGGGTGCAGTCTGAGCCCAATCTTGTTCACACTGTGGTGGCAGTCTGATCCCAGTCTGTATCACACTGGGTGAAAGTCTGAGCCCAGTCTGTATCACACTGGGGTGCAGTCTGATCCCAGTCTGTATCACTACTGTGGGTGCAGTCATGATCCCGTCTGTATCACACTGGGTGCGAGTCTGAGCCCAGTCCTGTATCACACTGGGTGCAGTCTGATCCCAGTCTGTATCACACTGTGGCTGCAGTCTGATCCCAGTCTGTAACACACTGTGGCTGCAGTCTGATCCCAGTCTGTATCACACTGGGTGCAGTCTGATCCCAGTCTGTATCACACTGGGTGCAGTCTGATCCCAGTCTGTATCACACTGGGTGCAGTCTGAGCCCAGTCTGTCACACTGGGTGCAGTCTGATCCCAGTCTGTATCACACTGGGTGCAGTCTGATCCCAGTCTGTATCACACTGTGGGTGCAGTCTGATCCCAGTCTGTATCACACTGTGGGTGCAGTCTGATCCCAGTCTGTATCACACTGGGTGCAGTCTGATCCCAGTCTGTATCACACTGTGGTGCAGTCTGATCCCAGTCTGTATCACACTGGGTGCAGTCTGATCCCAGTCTGTATCACACTGGGTGCAGTCTGATCCCAGTCTGTATCACACTGGGTGCAGTCTGATCCAGTCTGTATCACACTGGGTGCAGTCTGATCCCAGTCTGTATCACTGGGGTGCAGTCTGATCCCAGTCTGTATCACACTGTGGGTGCAGTCTGATCCCAGTCTGTATCACACTGGGTGCAGTCTGATCCCAGTCTGTATCACACTGGGTGCAGTCTGATCCCAGTCTGTATCACACTGGTGCAGTCTGATCCAGTCTGATCTGGTGCAGTCTGATCCCAGTCTGTATCACACTGGGTGCAGTCTGAGCCCAGTCTGTATCACACTGGGTGCTGTATCACACTGTGGTGCAGTCTGATCCCAGTCTGTATCACACTGTGGGTGCAGTCTGATCCCAGTCTGTATCACACTGTGGGTGCAGTCTGATCCCAGTCTGTATCACACTGTGGTGCAGTCTGATCCCAGTCTGTATCACACTGTGGGTGCAGTCTGATCCAGTCTGTATCACACTGGGTGCAGTCTGATCCCAGTCTGTATCACACTGGGTGCAAGTCTGATCCCAGTCTGTATCCACTGGGTGCAGTCTATCCAGTCTGTATCACACTGTGGGTGCAGTCTGATCCCAGTCTGTATCACACTGGGTGCAGTCTGAGCCCAATCTGTGTGACACTGTGGTGCAGTCTGATCCCAGTCTGTATCACACTGGGTGAAGTCTGATCCCAGTCTGTAATCACACTGGGTGCAGTCTGATCCCAGTCTGTATCACACTGTGGGTGCAGTCTGATCCCCAGTCTGTATCACACTGGGTGCAGTCTGAGCCCAGTCTGTATCACACTGGGTGCAGTCTGATCCCAGTCTGTATCACACTGTGGCTGCAGTCTGATCCCAGTCTGTATCACCATGTGGCTGGTAGTCTGATCCAGTCTGTATCACACTGTGGGTGCTAGTCTGATCCCAGTCTGTATCACACTGGGTGCAGTCTGATCCCAGTCTGTATCACACTGGGTGCAGTCTGATCCCCAGTCTGTATCACACTGGGTGCAGTCTGATCCCAGTCTGATCACCACTGGGTGCAGTCTGATCCCAGTCTGCTCACTGGGTGCAGTCTGATCCCAGTCTGTCACACTGGGTGCAGTCTGATCCCAGGCCTGTATCTCACTGGGTGCAGTTGATCCCAGTCTGTATCCCACTGTGGGTGCAGTCTGATCCCAGTCTGTCACACTGGGTGCAGTCTGATCCCAGTCTGTCACACTGGGTGCAGTTGATCCCCAGCCTGTATCACACTGGGTGCAGTCTGATCCCAGCCTGTATCACACTGGGTGCAGTCTGATCCCAGCTGTATCACACTGGGTGCAGTCTGATCCCAGTCTGTATCACACTGGGTGCAGTCTGATCCAGTCTGTGATCACAGTGGGTGGCAGTCAGATCCCAGTCTGTGTCACAGTGGGTGCAGTCTGATCCCAGTCTGTATCACACTGGGTGCAGTCTGATCCCAGTCTGTATCACACTGGGTGCAGTCTGATCCCAGTCTGTATCACACTGGGTGCAGTCTGATCCCAGTCTGTATCACACTGGGTGCAGTCTGATCCCAGTCTGTATCACACTGGGTGCAGTCTGATCCCAGTCTGTCACACTGGGTGCAGTCTGATCCCAGTCTGTATCACACTGTGGGTGCAGTCTGATCCCAGTCTGTATCACACTGGGTGCAGTCTGATCCCAGTCTGTGTCACACTGGGTGCAGTCTGATCCCAGTCTGTATCACACTGGGTGCAGTCTGATCCCAGTCTGTATCACACTGGGTGCAGTCTGATCCCAGTCTGTATCACACTGGGTGCAGTCTGATCCCAGTCTGTATCACACTGGGTGCAGTCTGATCCCAGTCTGTCACACTGTGGGTGCAGTCTGATCCCAGTCTGTATCACACTGGGTGCAGTCTGATCCCAGTCTGTATCACACTGGGTGCAGTCTGATCCCAGTCTGTCACACTGGGTGCAGTCTGATCCCAGCCTGTATCACACTGGGTGCAGTCTGATCCCAGTCTGTATCACACTGTGGGTGCAGTCTGATCCCAGTCTGTATCACACTGGGTGCAGTCTGATCCCAGTCTGTATCACACTGGGTGCAGTCTGATCCCAGTCTGTATCACACTGGGTGCAGTCTGATCCCAGTCTGTATCACACTGGGTGCAGTCTGATCCCAGTCTGTATCACACTGGGTGCAGTCTGATCCCAGTCTGTATCACACTGGGTGCAGTCTGATCCCAGTCTGTATCACACTGGGTGCAGTCTGATCCCAGTCTGTATCACACTGGGTGCAGTCTGATCCCAGTCTGTATCACACTGGGTGCAGTCTGATCCCAGTCTGTATCACACTGGGTGCAGTCTGATCCCAGTCTGTATCACACTGGGTGCAGTCTGATCCCAGTCTGTATCACACTGGGTGCAGTCTGATCCCAGTCTGTATCACACTGGGTGCAGTCTGATCCCAGTCTGTATCACACTGGGTGCAGTCTGATCCCAGTCTGTATCACACTGGGTGCAGTCTGATCCCAGTCTGTATCACACTGGGGTGCAGTCTGATCCCAGTCTGTATCACACTGGGTGCAGTCTGATCCCAGTCTGTATCACACTGTGGGTGCAGTCTGATCCCAGTCTGTATCACACTGGGTGCAGTCTGATCCCAGTCTGTATCACACTGGGTGCAGTCTGATCCCAGTCTGTATCACACTGGGTGCAGTCTGATCCCAGTCTGTATCACACTGGGTGCAGTCTGATCCCAGTCTGTATCACACTGGGTGCAGTCTGATCCCAGTCTGTCACACTGGGTGCAGTCTGATCCCAGTCTGTATCACACTGGGTGCAGTCTGATCCCAGTCTGTATCACACTGGGTGCAGTCTGATCCCAGTCTGTATCACACTGGGTGCAGTCTGATCCCAGTCTGTATCACACTGGGTGCAGTCTGACCCAGTCTGTATCAACCTGGGTGCAGTCTGATCCCAGTCTCTGTATCACACACGAGGGTGCAGTCTGATCCCAGTCTGTATCACTCTGTGGGTGCAGTCTGATCCCAGGTCCTGTATCACACTGTGGGTGCAGTCTGATCCCAGTCTGTATCACACTCGGGTGCTGTCTGATCCCATTCTGTCTCACACTGTGGGATGCAGTCTGATCCCAGTCTGTATCAACACTGGTGGGGCAGGCGGATCCCAGTCTAGTATCACTCTTTGTGCAGTCTGATCCCATTTGTATCACACTGGGTGCAGTCTGATCCCAGTCTGTATCACACTGTGCAGGCTGAGCCCAGTCTGTTGACACTGGGGCAGGCTGATCCCAGTCCGTATCACACTGGGTGCAGTCTGATCCCAGTCCTGTATCCCACTGTGGGTGCAGTCTGATCCCAGTCCTGTATCACACTGTGGGTGGCAGTTCGATCCCAGTCTGGATCACACTGGGAAGCAGTCCTGAGGCCCAGTCTGTATCACAATGTGGGTGCTGTCTGAAGCCCCGTCTGTATCACACTGGGTGCAGTCCTGATCCCAGTCTGTATCACACTGGGTGCAGTCTGATCCCAGTCTGTATCACACTGGGTGCAGTCTGATCCCAGTCTGTATCACACTGGGTGCAGTCTGATCCCAGTCTGTATCACACTGGGTGCAGTCTGATCCCAGTCTGTATCACACTGGGTGCAGTCTGATCCCAGTCTGTATCACACTGGGTGCAGTCTGATCCCAGTCTGTATCACACTGGGTGCAGTCTGATCCAGTCTGTATCACACTGGGTGCAGTCTGATCCCAGTCTGTATCACACTGGGTGCAGTCTGATCCCAGTCTGTATCACACTGGGTGCAGTCTGATCCCAGTCTGTATCACACTGGGTGCAGTCTGATCCCAGTCTGTATCACACTGGGTGCAGTCTGATCCCAGTCTGTATCACACTGGGTGCAGTCTGATCCCAGTCTGTATCACACTGGGTGCAGTCTGATCCCAGTCTGTATCACGCTGGGTGCAGTCTGAGCCCAGTCTGTGAAACTGGGTGCAGTCTGATCCCAGTCTGCATCACACTGGGTGCAGTCTGATCCCAGTCTGTATCACACTGGGGGTGCAGTCTGATCCCAGTCTGTATCACACTGTGGGTGTAGTCTGATCCCAGTCTGTATCACACTGGGTGCAGTCTGACCCCAGTCTGTATCACACTGTGGGTGCAGTCTGAACCCAGTCTGTATCACACTGGGTGCAGTCTGATCCCAGTTTGAATCACACTGGGTGCAGTCTGATCCCAGTCTGTATCACACTGGGTGCAGTCTGATCACAGTCTGTATCACACAGGGTGCAGTCTGATCCCAGTCTGTATCACACTGGGTGCAGTCTGATCCCAGTCTGTATCACTCTGTGGGTGCAGTCTGATCCCAGTCTGTATCACACTGTGGGTGCAGTCTGATCCCAGTCTGTATCACACTGGGTGCTGTCTGATCCCAGTCTGTATCACACTGTGGGTGCAGTCTGATCCCAGTCTGTATCACACTGTGGGTGCAGTCTGATCCCAGTCTGTATCACACTGGGTGCAGTCTGATCCCAGTCTGTATCACACTGGGGTGCAGTCTGATCCCAGTCTGTATCACACTGGGTGCAGTCTGATCCCAGTCTGTATCACACTGTGGGTGCAGTCTGATCCCAGTCTGTATCACACTGTGGGTGCAGTCTGATCCCAGTCTGTATCACACTGGGTGCAGTCTGAGCCCAGTCTGTATCACACTGTGGGTGCAGTCTGATCCCAGTCTGTATCACACTGGGTGAAGTCTGATCCCAGTCTGTATCACACTGGGTGCAGTCTGATCCCAGTCTGTATCACACTGTGGGTGCAGTCTGATCCCAGTCTGTATCACACTGGGTGCAGTCTGAGCCCAGTCTGTATCACACTGGGTGCAGTCTGATCCCAGTCTGTATCACACTGTGGCTGCAGTCTGATCCCAGTCTGTATCACACTGTGGGTGCAGTCTGATCCCAGTCTGTATCACACTGGGTGCAGTCTGATCCCAGTCTGTATCACACTGGGTGCAGTCTGATCCCAGTCTGTATCACACTGGGTGCAGTCTGATCCCAGTCTGTATCACACTGGGTGCAGTCTGATCCCAGTCTGTGTGACACTGGGTGCAGTCTGATCCCAGTCTGTCACACTGGGTGCAGTCTGATCCCAGTCTGTATCACACTGTGGGTGCAGTCTGATCCCAGTCTGTATCACACTGTGGGTGCAGTCTGATCCCAGTCTGTATCACACTGGGTGCAGTCTGATCCCAGTCTGTATCACACTGGGTGCAGTCTGATCCCAGTCTGTATCACACTGTGGGTGCAGTCTGATCCCAGTCTGTATCACACTGGGGGTGCAGTCTGATCCCAGTCTGTATCACACTGGGTGCAGTCTGATCCCAGTCTGTATCACACTGGGTGCAGTCTGATCCCAGTCTGTATCACACTGTGGGTGCAGTCTGATCCCAGTCTGTATCACACTGGGTGCAGTCTGATCCCAGTCTGTATCACACTGGGTGCAGTCTGATCCCAGTCTGTATCACACTGGGTGCAGTCTGATCCCAGTCTGTATCACACTGGGTGCAGTCTGATCCCAGTCTGTATCACACTGGGTGCAGTCTGATCCCAGTCTGTATCACACTGGGTGCAGTCTGATCCCAGTCTGTATCACACTGGGTGCAGTCTGATCCCAGTCTGTATCACACTGGGTGCAGTCTGATCCCAGTCTGTATCACACTGGGTGCAGTCTGATCCCAGTCTGTATCACACTGGGTGCAGTCTGATCCCAGTCTGTATCACACTGGGTGCAGTCTGATCCCAGTCTGTATCACACTGGGTGCAGTCTGATCCCAGTCTGTGTCACACTGGGTGCAGTCTGATCCCAGTCTGTATCACACTGGGTGCAGTCTGATCCCAGTCTGTATCACACTGGGTGCAGTCTGATCCCAGTCTGTATCACACTGGGTGCAGTCTGATCCCAGTCTGTATCACACTGGGTGCAGTCTGATCCCAGTCTGTATCACACTGGGTGCAGTCTGATCCAGTCTGTATCACACTGGGTGCTGTCTGTCCCAGTCTGTTACACGTGGGTGCAGTCTGATCCCAGTCTGTCACACTGGGTGCAGTCTGAGCCCAGTCTGTATCACACTGGGGGTGCAGTCTGATCCCAGTCTGTATCCCACTGTGGTGCAGTCTGATCCCAGTCTGTCTCCACTGGGTGACAGTCTGATCCCAGTCTGTCACACTGGGGTGCAGTCTGATCCCAGGTCTGTATCACACTGGGTGCAGTCTGATCCCAGTCTGAATCACACTGGGGTGCAGTCTGATCCAGTCTGTATCACACTGGTGGCAGTCTGATCCCGTCTGTATCACACTGGGTGCAGTATGATCCCAGTCTGTTTCACACTGGGTGCAGTCTGATCCCAGTCTGTATCACACTGGGTGCAGTCTGGATCCCAGTCTGTATACACTGGGGTGCAGTCTGATCCCAGTCTGTATCACACTGGGTGCAGTCTGATCCCAGTCTGTATCACACTGTGGGTGCAGTCTGATCCCAGTCTGTATCACACTGGGGTGCAGTCTGATCCCAGTCTGTATCACACTGGGTGCAGTCTGATCCCAGTCTGTATCACACTGTGGTGCAGTCTGATCCCAGTCTGTATCACACTGGGTGCAGTCTGATCCCAGTCTGTATCACACTGTGGTGCAGTCTGATCCCAGTCTGTATCACACTGTGGGTGCAGTCTGATCCCAGTCTGTATCACACTGGGTGCAGTCTGAGCCCAGTCTGTATCACACTGGGGTGCAGTCTGATCCCAGTCTGTATCACACTGGGTGAAGTCCTGATCCAGTCTGTATCACACTGTGGTGCAGTCTGATCCCAGTCTGTATCACACTGTGGGTGCAGTCTGATCCCAGTCCTGTATCACACTGGGTGCAGTCTGATCCCAGTCTGTATCACACTGGGTGCAGTCTGATCCCAGTCTGTATCACACTGTGGTGTAGTCTGATCCCAGTCTGTATCACACTGGGTGCAGTCTGATCCCAGTCTGTATCACACTGGGTGCAGTCTGATCCCAGTCTGTATCACACTGGGTGCAGTCTGATCCCAGTCTGTATCACACTGGGTGCAGTCTGATCCCAGTCTGTATCACACTGGGTGCAGTCTGATCCCAGTCTGTGTCACACTGGGTGCAGTCTGATCCCAGTCTGTCACACTGGGTGCAGTCTGATCCCAGTCTGTATCACACTGGGTGCAGTCTGATCCCAGTCTGTATCACACTGTGGGTGCAGTCTGATCCCAGTCTGTCACACTGGGTGCAGTCTGATCCCAGTCTGTCACACTGGGTGCAGTCTGATCCCAGTCTGTATCACACTGGGTGCAGTCTGATCCCAGTCTGTATCACACTGGGTGCAGTCTGATCCCAGTCTGTATCACACTGGGTGCAGTCTGATCCCAGTCTGTATCACACTGGGTGCAGTCTGATCCCAGTCTGTATCACACTGGGTGCAGTCTGATCCCCAGTCTGTATCACAGTGGGTGCAGTCTGATCCCAGTCTGTATCACACTGTGGGTGCAGTCTGATCCCAGTCTGTATCACACTGGGTGCAGTCTGATCCCAGTCTGTATCACACTGGGTGCAGTCTGATCCCAGTCTGTGTGACAGCTGGGTGCAGTCTGAGCCCAGTCTGTATCACACTGGGTGCAGTCTGATCCCAGTCTGTATCACACTGTGGTGCAGTCTGATCCCAGTCTGTATCACACTGGGTGCAGTCTGATCCCAGTCTGTGTCACACTGGGTGCAGTCTGATCCCAGTCTGTGTCACACTGGGTGCAGTCTGAGCCCAGTCTGTATCACACTGGGTGCAGTCTGATCCCAGTCTGTATCACACTGGGTGCAGTCTGATCCCAGTCTGTATCACACTGTGGGTGCAGTCTGATCCCAGTCTGTATCACACTGTGGGTGCAGTCTGATCCCAGTCTGTATCACACTGGGTGCAGTCTGATCCCAGTCTGTATCACACTGTGGGTGCAGTCTGATCCCAGTCTGTATCACACTGGGTGCAGTCTGATCCCAGTCTGTATCACACTGTGGGTGCAGTCTGATCCCAGTCTGTATCACACTGTGGGTGCAGTCTGATCCCAGTCTGTATCACACTGTGGGTGCAGTCTGATCCCAGTCTGTATCACACTGTGGGTGCAGTCTGATCCCAGTCTGTATCACACTGGGTGCAGTCTGATCCCAGTCTGTATCACACTGGGTGCAGTCTGATCCCAGTCTGTATCACACTGGGTGCAGTCTGATCCCAGTCTGTATCACACTGGGTGCAGTCTGATCCCAGTCTGTGTGACACTGGGTGCAGTCTGATCCCAGTCTGTCACACTGGGTGCAGTCTGATCCCAGTCTGTATCACACTGGGTGCAGTCTGATCCCAGTCTGTATCACACTGTGGGTGCAGTCTGTCACACTGGGTGCAGTCTGATCCAAGTCTGTCACACTGGGTGCAGTCTGATCCCAGTCTGTATCACACTGGGTGCAGTCTGATCCCAGTCTGTATCACACTGGGTGCAGTCTGATCCCAGTCTGTATCACACTGGGTGCAGTCTGATCCCAGTCTGTATCACACTGGGTGCAGTCTGATCCCAGTCTGTATCACACTGGGTGCAGTCTGATCCCAGTCTGTGTCACACTGGGTGCAGTCTGATCCCAGTCTGTATCACACTGGGTGCAGTCTGATCCCAGTCTGTATCACACTGGGTGCAGTCTGATCCCAGTCTGTATCACACTGGGTGCAGTCTGATCCCAGTCTGTATCACACTGGGTGCAGTCTGATCCCAGTCTGTCACACTGGGTGCAGTCTGATCCCAGTCTGTATCACACTGTGGGTGCAGTCTGATCCCAGTCTGTATCACACTGGGGGTGCAGTCTGATCCCAGTCTGTATCACACTGTGGGTGCAGTCTGATCCCAGTCTGTATCACACTGGGGGTGCAGTCTGATCCCAGTCTGTATCACACTGTGGGTGCAGTCTGATCCCAGTCTGTATCACACTGGGTGCAGTCTGATCCCAGTCTGTATCACACTGGGTGCAGTCTGATCCCAGTCTGTATCACACTGGGTGCAGTCTGAGCCCAGTCTGTATCACACTGGGTGCAGTCTGATCCCAGTCTGTATCACACTGGGTGCAGTCTGATCCCAGTCTGTCACACTGTGGGTGCAGTCTGATCCCAGTCTGTATCACACTGGGTGCAGTCTGATCCCAGTCTGTATCACACTGGGTGCAGTCTGATCCCAGTCTGTATCACACTGGGTGCAGTCTGATCCCAGTCTGTATCACACTGGGTGCAGTCTGAGCCCAGTCTGTGTGACACTGGGTGCAGTCTGATCCCAGTCTGTATCACACTGGGTGCAGTCTGAGCCCACTCTGTCACACTGTGGGTGCAGTCTGATCCCAGTCTGTCACACTGGGTGCAGTCTAATCCCAGGCTGTATCACACTGGGTGCAGTCTGAGCCCAGTCTGTGTGACACTGGGTGCAGTCTGATCCCAGTCTGTCACGCTGGGTGCAGTCTGATCCCAGGCTGTATCACACTGGGTGCAGTCTGAGCCCAGTCTGTATCACACAGGGTGCAGTCTGATCCCAGTCTGTATCACACTGGGTGCAGTCTGATCCCAGTCTGTATCACTCTGTGGGTGCAGTCTGATCCCAGTCTGTATCACACTGTGGGTGCAGTCTGATCCCAGTCTGTCACGCTGGGTGCAGTCTGATCCCAATCTGTATCACACTGTGGGTGCAGTCTGATCCCAGTCTGTATCACACTGGGGGTGCAGTCTGATCCCAGTCTGTATCACACTGGGGGTGCAGTCTGATCCCAGTCTGTATCACACTGGGTGCAGTCTGATCCCAGTCTGTCACACTGGGTGCAGTCTGATCCCAGTCTGTATCACACTGGGTGCAGTCTGATCCCAGTCTGTATCACACTGTGGGTGCAGTCTGATCCCAGTCTGTATCACACTGGGTGCAGTCTGATCCCAGTCTGTATCACACTGGGTGCAGTCTGATCCCAGTCTGTATCACACTGGGTGCAGTCTGATCCCAGTCTGTATCACACTGGGTGCAGTCTGATCCCAGTCTGTATCACACTGTGGGTGCAGTCTGATCCCAGTCTGTATCACACTGGGTGCAGTCTGATCCAAGTCTGTATCACACTGGGTGCAGTCTGATCCCAGTCTGTATCACACTGTGGGTGCAGTCTGATCCCAGTCTGTATCACACTGGGTGCAGTCTGATCCCAGTCTGTATCACACTGGGTGCAGTCTGATCCCAGTCTGTATCACACTGTGGGTGCAGTCTGATCCCAGTCTGTATCACCTGTGGGTGCAGTCTGATCCCAGTCTGTATCACTCTGTGGTGGCAGTCTGATCCCAGTCTGTATCACACTGGGTGCAGTCTGATCCCAGTCTGTATCACACTGTGGGTGCAGTCTGATCCCAGTCTGTATCACACTGGGGTGCAGTCTGATCCCAGTCTGTATCACACTGGGTGCAGTCTGATCCCAGTCTGTGTGACACTGGGTGCAGTCTGATCCCAGTCTGTATCACACTGGGTGCAGTCTGATCCCAGTCTGTATCACACTGGGTGCAGTCTGATCCCAGTCTGTATCACACTGGGTGCAGTCTGATCCCAGTCTGTATCACACTGGGTGCAGTCTGATCCCAGTCTGTATCACACTGGGTGCAGTCTGATCCCAGTCTGTATCACACTGGGTGCAGTCTGATCCCAGTCTGTACACTGGGTGCAGTCTGATCCCAGTCTGTATCACACTGGGTGCAGTCTGATCCCAGTCTGTATCACACTGGGGGTGCAGTCTGATCCCAGTCTGTATCACACTGTGGGTGCAGTCTGATCCCAGTCTGTATCACACTGGGTGCAGTCTGATCCCAGTCTGTATCACACTGTGGGTGCAGTCTGATCCCAGTCTGTATCACACTGGGTGCAGTCTGATCCCAGTCTGTATCACACTGGGTGCAGTCTGATCCCAGTCTGTATCACACTGGGTGCAGTCTGATCCCAGTCTGTATCACACTGGGTGCAGTCTGATCCCAGTCTGTATCACACTGGGTGCAGTCTGATCCCAGTCTGTATCACACTGTGGGTGCAGTCTGATCCCAGTCTGTATCACACTGTGGGTGCAGTCTGATCCCAGTCTGTATCACACTGGGTGCAGTCTGATCCCAGTCTGTATCACACTGTGGGTGCAGTCTGATCCCAGTCTGTATCACACTGTGGGTGCAGTCTGATCCCAGTCTGTATCACACTGGGTGCAGTCTGATCCCAGTCTGTATCACACTGTGGGTGCAGTCTGATCCCAGTCTGTATCACACTGGGTGCAGTCTGATCCCAGTCTGTATCACACTGTGGGTGCAGTCTGATCCCAGTCTGTATCACACTGTGGGTGCAGTCTGATCCCAGTCTGTATCACACTGGGTGCAGTCTGATCCCAGTCTGTATCACACTGTGGGTGCAGTCTGATCCCAGTCTGTCACACTGGGTGCAGTCTGATCCCAGTCTGTATCACACTGGGTGCAGTCTGATCCCAGTCTGTATCACACTGGGTGCAGTCTGATCCCAGTCTGTATCACACTGGGTGCAGTCTGATCCCAGCCTGTATCACACTGGGTGCAGTCTGAGCCCAAGTCTGTATCACACTGTGGGTGCAGTCTGAATCCCAGTCTGTATCACATGTGTGCAGTCTGATCCCAGTCTGTATCACACTGGGTGCAGTCTGATCCCAGTCTGTATCACACTGGGTGCAGTCTGATCCCAGTCTGTATCACACTGGTGCAGTCTGATCCCAGTCTGTATCACACTGGTGCAGTCTGATCCCAGTCTGTATCACACTGGGTGCAGTCCTGATCCCAGTCTGTATCACACTGGGTGCAGTCTGATCCCAGTCTGTATCACACTGTGGGTGCAGTCTGATCCCAGTCTGTATCACACTGGGTGCAGTCTGATCCCAGTCTGTATCACACTGGGTGCAGTCTGATCCCAGTCTGTATCACACTGGGTGCAGTCTGATCCCAGTCTGTATCACACTGGGTGCAGTCTGATCCCAGTCTGTATCACACTGGGTGCAGTCTGATCCCAGTCTGTATCACACTGGGTGCAGTCTGATCCCAGTCTGTATCACACTGGGTGCAGTCTGATCCCAGTCTGTATCACACTGGGTGCAGTCTGATCCCAGTCTGTATCACACTGGGTGCAGTCTGATCCCAGTCTGTATCACACTGGGTGCAGTCTGATCCCAGTCTGTATCACACTGGGTGCAGTCTGATCCCAGTCTGTATCACACTGGGTGCAGTCTGATCCCAGTCTGTATCACACTGGGTGCAGTCTGATCCCAGTCTGTATCACACTGGGTGCAGTCTGATCCCAGTCTGTATCACACTGGGTGCAGTCTGATCCCAGTCTGTATCACACTGGGTGCAGTCTGATCCCAGTCTGTATCACACTGGGTGCAGTCTGATCCCAGTCTGTATCACACTGGGTGCAGTCTGATCCCAGTCTGTATCACACTGGGTGCAGTCTGATCCCAGTCTGTATCACACTGGGTGCAGTCTGATCCCAGTCTGTCACACTGTGGGTGCAGTCTGATCCCAGTCTGTATCACACTGGGTGCAGTCTGATCCCAGTCTGTATCACACTGGGTGCAGTCTGATCCCAGTCTGTATCACACTGTGGGTGCAGTCTGATCCCAGTCTGTATCACACTGGGTGCAGTCTGATCCCAGTCTGTATCACACTGTGGGTGCAGTCTGATCCCAGTCTGTATCACACTGGGTGCAGTCTGATCCCAGTCTGTATCACACTGTGGGTGCAGTCTGATCCCAGTCTGTATCACACTGTGGGTGCAGTCTGATCCCAGTCTGTATCACACTGGGTGCAGTCTGAGCCCAGTCTGTATCACACTGTGGGTGCAGTCTGATCCCAGTCTGTATCACACTGGGTGCAGTCTGATCCCAGTCTGTATCACACTGGGTGCAGTCTGATCCCAGTCTGTATCACACTGTGGTGCAGTCTGATCCCAGTCTGTATCACACTGGGTGCAGTCTGATCCCAGTCTGTATCACACTGGGTGCAGTCTGATCCCAGTCTGTATCACACTGTGGGTGCAGTCTGATCCCAGCCTGTATCACACTGTGGGTGCAGTCTGATCCCAGTCTGTATCACACTGTGGGTGCAGTCTGATCCCAGTCTGTATCACACTGGGTGCAGTCTGATCCCAGTCTGTATCACACTGTGGGTGCAGTCTGATCCCAGTCTGTATCACACTGGTGCAGTCTGATCCAGTCTGTATCACACTGGGTGCAGTCTGATCCCAGTCTGTATCACACTGGGTGCAGTCTGATCCCAGTCTGTATCACACTGTGGGTGCAGTCTGATCCCAGTCTGTATCACACTGGGTGCAGTCTGATCCCAGTCTGTATCACACTGGGTGCAGTCTGATCCCAGTCTGTATCACACTGGGTGCAGTCTGATCCCAGTCTGTATCACACTGGGTGCAGTCTGAGCCCAGTCTGTCACACTGTGGGTGCAGTCTGATCCCAGTCTGTCACACTGGGTGCAGTCTGATCCCAGTCTGTATCACACTGGGTGCAGTCTGAGCCCAGTCTGTCACACTGGGTGCAGTCTGATCCCAGTCTGTATCACACAGTTTGGTGCAGTCTGATCCCAGTCTGTATCACACTGGGTGCAGTCTGATCCCAGTCTGTATCACACTGGGTGCAGTCTGATCCCAGTCTGTATCACACTGGGTGCAGTCTGATCCCAGTCTGTATCACAGTGGGTGCAGTCTGATCCCAGTCTGTATCACACTGGGTGCAGTCTGAGCCCAGTCTGTCACACTGGGTGCAGTCTGATCCCAGTCTGTATCACACTGGGTGCAGTCTGATCCCAGTCTGTATCACACTGGGGGTGCAGTCTGATCCCAGTCTGTATCACACTGTGGGTGCAGTCTGATCCCAGTCTGTTCACACTGTGGGTGCAGTCTGATCCCAGTCTGTATCACAGCTGGGGTGCAGTCTGATCCCAGTCTGGATCACACTGGGTGCAGTCTGATCCCAGTCTGAATCACACTGGGTGCAGTCTGATCCCAGTCTGTATCACACTGTGGGTGCAGTCTGATCCCCTGTCTGTATCACACTGGGGTGCAGTCTGATCCCAGTCTGTATCACACTGGGTGCAGTCTGAGCCCAGTCTGTAGTCACACTGTGGGTGCAGTCTGATCCCAGTCTGTATCACACTGGGTGCAAGTCTGATCCCAGTCTGTATCACACTGGGTGCAGTCTGATCCCAGTCTGTATCACACTGGGTGCAGTCTGATCCCAGTCTGTATCACACTGTGGGTGCAGTCTGATCCCAGTCTGTATCACACTGTGGGGTGCAGTCTGATCCCATTCTGTATCACACTGTGGTGCAGTCTGATCCCAGTCTGTATCACACTGTGGTGCAGTCTGATCCCAGTCTGTATCACACTGTGGGTGCAGTCTGATCCCAGTCTGTATCACACTGGGTGCAGTCTGATCCCAGTCTGTATCACACTGGGTGCAGTCTGATCCCAGTCTGTATCACACTGGGTGCAGTCTGATCCCAGTCTGTATCACACTGGGTGCAGTCTGATCCCAGTCTGTGTGACACTGGGTGCAGTCTGATCCCAGTCTGTCACACTGGGTGCAGTCTGATCCCAGCCTGTATCACACTGGGTGCAGTCTGATCCCAGTCTGTATCCACTTGGGTGCAGTCTGATCCCAGTCTGTCACACTGGGTGCAGTCTGATCCAGTCTGTCACACTGGGTGCAGTCTGATCCCAGCCTGTATCACACTGGGTGCAGTCTGATCCCAGCCTGTATCACACTGGGTGCAGTCTGATCCCAGTCTGTATCACACTGGGTGCAGTCTGATCCCAGTCTGTATCACACTGGGTGCAGTCTGATCCCAGTCTGTATCACACTGGGTGCAGTCTGATCCCAGTCTGTGTCACACTGGGTGCAGTCTGAGCCCAGTCTGTATCACACTGGGTGCAGTCTGATCCCAGTCTGTATCACACTGGGTGCAGTCTGATCCCAGTCTGTCACACTGTGGGTGCAGTCTGATCCCAGTCTGTATCACGCTGGGTGCAGTCTGATCCCAGTCTGTATCACACTGGGTGCAGTCTGATCCCAGTCTGTATCACACTGTGGGTGCAGTCTGATCCCAGTCTGTATCACACTGGGTGCAGTCTGATCCCAGTCTGTATCACACTGTGGGTGCAGTCTGATCCCAGTCTGTATCACACTGTGGGTGCAGTCTGATCCCAGTCTGTATCACACTGGGTGCAGTCTGAGCCCAATCTGTGTGACACTGTGGGTGCAGTCTGATCCCAGTCTGTATCACACTGGGTGCAGTCTGAGCCCAATCTGTGTGACACTGTGGGTGCAGTCTGATCCCAGTCTGTATCACACTGGGTGCAGTCTGATCCCAGTCTGTATCACACTGTGGGTGTAGTCTGATCCCAGTCTGTATCACACTGGGTGCAGTCTGATCCCAGTCTGTATCACACTGGGTGCAGTCTGATCCCAGTCTGTATCACACTGGGTGCAGTCTGATCCCAGTCTGTATCACACTGTGGTGCAGTCTGATCCCAGTCTGTATCACACTGGGTGCAGTCTGATCCCAGTCTGTATCACACTGGGTGCAGTCTGAGCCCAGTCTGTATCACACTGGGTGCAGTCTGATCCCAGTCTGTATCACACTGGGTGCAGTCTGATCCCAGTCTGTCACACTGTGGGTGCAGTCTGATCCCAGTCTGTATCACACTGGGTGCAGTCTGATCCCAGTCTGTCACACTGGGTGCAGTCTGATCCCAGTCTGTATCACACTGGGTGCAGTCTGATCCCAGTCTGTATCACACTGTGGGTGCAGTCTGATCCCAGTCTGTCACACTGGGTGCAGTCTGATCCCAGTCTGTATCACACTGGGTGCAGTCTGATCCCAGCCTCTATCACACTGGGTGCAGTCTGATCCCAGCCTGTATCACACACTGGGTTGCAGTCTGATCCCAGTCTGTATCACACTGGGTGCAGTCTGATACCAGTCTGTATCACACTGGGTGCAGTCTGATCCCAGTCTGTTTCACACTGGGTGCAGTCTGATCCCGTCTGTGTGACAGTGGGTGCAGTTGATCCCAGTCTGTATCACAACTGGGTGCAGTCTGATCCCAGTCTGTATCACACTGGGTCCAGTCTGATCGCAGTCTGTATCACACTGGGTGCAGTCTGATCCCAGTCTGTATCACGCTGGGTGCAGTCTGAGCCCAGTCTGTCACACTGGGTGCAGTCTGATCCCAGTCTGTATCACCACTGGTGGGTGCAGTCTGATCCAGTCTGTATCACACTGGGTGCAGTCTGATCCCAGTCTGTGTCACACTGGGTGCAGTCTGATCCCAGTCTGTGTGACACTGGGTGCAGTGTGAGCCCAGTCTGTATCACACTGGGTGCAGTCTGATCCCAGTCTGTATCACACTGGGTGCAGTCTGACCCAGTCTGTATCACACTGGGTGCAGTCTGATCCCAGTCTGTATCACACTGGGGTGCAGTCTGATCCCAGTCTGTATCACTCTGTGGTGCAGTCTGATCCCAGTCTGTATCACACTGGGGTGCAGTCTGATCCCAGTCTGTATCACACTGGGTGCAGTCTGATCCCAGTCTGTATCACACTGTGGGTGCAGTCTGATCCCAGTCTGTATCACACTGGGTGCAGTCTGATCCCTGTCTGTATCACACTGTGGGTGCAGTCTGATCCCAGTCTGTATCACACTGTGGGTGCAGTCTGATCCCAGTCTGTATCACACTGGGTGCAGTCTGATCCCAGTCTTAAGCACACTGGGTGCAGTCTGATCCCAGTCTGTATCACACTGTGGGTGCAGTCTGATCCCAGTCTGTATCACACTGTGGGTGCAGTCTGATCCCAGTCTGTATCACACTGTGGTTGCAGTCTGATCCCAGTCTGTATCACACTGTGGGTGCAGTCTGATCCCAGTCTGTATCACACTGTGGGTGCAGTCTGATCCCAGTCTGTATCACACTGGGGTGCAGTCTGATCCCAGTCTGTATCACACTGGGGGTGCAGTCTGAGCCCAGTCTGTATCACACTGGGTGCAGTCTGAGCCCAGTCTGTATCACACTGGGTGCAGTCTGAGCCCAGTCTGTATCACACTGGGTGCAGTCTGATCCCAGTCTGTCACACTGGGTGCAGTCTGATCCCAGCCTGTATCACACTGGGTGCAGTCTGATCCCAGTCTGTATCACACTGGGTGCAGTCTGATCCCAGTCTGTATCACACTGGGGTGCAGTCTGATCCCAGTCTGTCACACTGGGTGCAGTCTGATCCCAGTCTGTATCACACTGGGTGCAGTCTGATCCCAGTCTGCATCACACTGGGTGCAGTCTGACCCAGTCTGTATCACAATGTGGGTGCAGTCTGATCCCAGTCTGTCACACTGGGTGCAGTCTGATCCCAGTCTGTATCACACTGTGGGTGCAGTCTGATCCCAGTCTGTCACACTGGGTGCAGTCTGATCCCAGTCTGTATCACACTGGGTGCAGTCTGAGCCCAGTCTGTCACACTGTGGGTGCAGTCTGATCCCAGTCTGTATCACACTGTGGGTGCAGTCTGATCCCAGTCTGTATCACACTGTGGGTGCAGTCTGATCCCAGTCTGTATCACACTGTGGGTGCAGTCTGATCCCAGTCTGTATCACACTAGGGAGCAGTCTGATCCCAGTCTGTATCACAGTGTGGGTGCAGTCTGATCCCAGTCTGTATCACACTGGGTGCAGTCTGAGCCAGTCTGTGTGACACTGGGGGTGCAGTCTGAGCCCAGTCTGTATCACACTGTGGTTGCAGTCTGATCCCAGTCTGTATCACGTTGGGTACAGTCTGATCCCAGTCTGTCACACTGTGGGTGCAGTCTGATCCCAGTCTGTATCACATTGGGTGCAGTCTGATCCCAGTCTGTCACACTGTGGGTGCAGTCTGATCCCAGTCTGTATCACACTGTCGGTGCAGTCTGAGCCCAGTCTGTATCACACTGTGCTTGCAGTCTGAGCCCAGTCTGTGTGACACTGGGTGCAGTCTGATCCCAGTTTGTATCACACTGGGGTGCAGTCGGATCCCAGTCTGTATCACACTGGGGGTGCAGTCTGATCCCAGTCTGTCAGACTGGGTGCAGTCTGATCCCAGTCTGTATCACACTGGGTGCAGTCTGATCCCAGTCTGTCACACTGTGGGTGCAGTCTGATCCCTGTCTGTATCACACTGGGTGCAGTCTGAGCCCAGTCTGTATCACATTGGGTGCAGTCTGATCCCAGTCTGTATCACACTGGGTGCAGTCTGATCCCAGTCTGTATCTCACTGTGGGTGCAGTCTGATCCCAGTCTGTATCACACTGTGGCTGCAGTCTGAGCCCAGTCTGTATCACACTGTGGGTGCAGTCTGAGCCCAGTCTGTATCACACTGTGGGTGCAGTCTGAGCCCAGTCTGTATCACACTGGGGTGCAGTCTGATCCAGTTTGAATCACACTGGGTGCAGTCTGATCCCAGTCTGTATCACACTGGGTGCAGTCTGAGCCCAGTCTGTATCACACTGGGTGCAGTCTGATCCCAGTCTGTATCACACTGTGGGTGCAGTCTGATCCCAGTCTGTATCACACTGTGGGTGCAGTCTGAGCCCAGTCTGTATCACACTGTGGGTGCAGTCTGATCCCAGTCTGTATCACACTGTGGGTGCAGTCTGATCCCAGTTCTGAATCACACTGGGTGCAGTCTGATCCCAGTCTGTATCACACTGGGTGCAGTCTGAGCCCAGTCTGTATCACACTGGGTGCAGTCTGATCCCAGTCTGTATCACACTGTGGGTGCAGTCTGAGCCCAGTCTGTCACACTGTGGGTGCAGTCTGATCCCAGTCTGTATCACACTGGGTGCAGTCTGATCCCAGTCTGTATCACACTGGGTGCAGTCTGATCCCAGTCTGTATCTCACTGGGTGCAGTCTGAGCCCAGTCTGTGTGACACTGGGTGTGCAGTCTGATCCCAGTCTGTGTGACACTGGGGGTGCAGTCTGATCCCAGTCTGTATCACACTGGGTGCAGTCTGAGCCCAGTCTGTGTGACACTGGGTGCAGTCTGAGCCCAGTCTGTCACACTGCGGGTGCAGTCTGAGCCCAGTCTGTCACACTGTGGGTGCAGTCTGATCCCAGTCTGTCACACTGTGGGTGTAGTCTGATCCCAGTCTGTATCACACTGGGTGCAGTCTGATCCCAGTCTGTATCACACTGGGTGCAGTCAGATCCCAGTCTGTATTACACTGGGTGCAGTCTGAGCCCAGTCTGTATCACACTGGGTGCAGTCTGATCCCAGTCTGTATCACACTGGGTGCAGTCTGATCCCAGTCTGCCACACTGTGGGTGCAGTCTGATCCCAGTCTGTATCACGCTGGGTGCAGTCTGATCCCAGTCTGTATCACACTGGGTGCAGTCTGAGCCCAGTCTGTGTGACACTGGGTGCAGTCTGATCCCAGTCTGTATCACGCTGGGTGCAGTCGGAGCCCACTCTGTCACACTGTGGGTGCAGTCTGATCCCAGTCTGTCACACTGGGTGCAGTCTGATCCCAGTCTGTATCACACTGGTTGCAGTCTGAGCCCAGTCTGTCACGCTGGGTGCAGTCTGATCCCAATCTGTATCACACAGTTTGGTGCAGTCTGATCCCAGTCTGTATCACACTGGGTGCAGTCTGATCCCAGTCTGTATCACACTGGGTGCAGTCTGATCCCAGTCTGTATCACACTGGTGCAGTCTGATCCCAGTCTGTATCACAGTGGGTGCAGTCTGATCCCAGTCTGTATCACGTTGGGTGCAGTCTGAGCCCAGTCTGTGACACTGGGTGCAGTCTGATCCCAGTCTGCATCACACTGGGTGCAGGCTGATCCCAGTCTGTATCACACTGGGGGTGCAGTCTGATCCCAGTCTGTATCACACTGTGGGTGTAGTCTGATCCCAGTCTGTATCACACTGGGTGCAGTCTGACCCCAGTCTGTATCACACTGTGGGTGCAGTCTGAACCCAGTCTGTATCACATTGGTTGCAGTCTGATCCCAGTTTGAATCACACTGGGTGCAGTCTGATCCCAGTCTGTATCACACTGGGTGCAGTCTGAGCCCAGTCTGTATCACACTGGGAGCAGTCTGATCCCAGTCTGTATCACACTGGGTGCAGTCTGATCCCAGTCTGTATCACACTGTGGGTGCAGTCTGATCCCAGTCTGTATCACACTGTGGGTGCAGTCTGATCCCAGTCTGTATCACACTGTTGGTGCAGTCTGATCCCAGTCTGTATCACACTGGGTGCAGTCTGATCCCAGTCTGTATCACACTGTGGGTGCAGTCTGATCCCAGTCTGTATCACACTGTGGGTGCAGTCTGATCCCAGCCTGTATCACACTGGGTGCAGTCTGATCCCAGTCTGTATCACACTGTGGGTGCAGTCTGATCCCAGTCTGTATCACACTGTGGGTGTAGTCTGATCCCAGTCTGTATCACACTGGGTGCAGTCTGATCCCAGTCTGTATCACACTGGGTGCAGTCTGATCCCAGTCTGTATCACACTGGGTGCAGTCTGATCCCAGTCTGTATCACACTGGGTGCAGTCTGATCCCAGTCTGTATCACACTGGGTGCAGTCTGATCCCAGTCTGTGTGACACTGGGTGCAGTCTGATCCCAGTCTGTCACACTGGGTGCAGTCTGATCCCAGCCTGTATCACACTGGGTGCAGTCTGATCCCAGTCTGTATCCCACTGTGGGTGCAGTCTGATCCCAGTCTGTCACACTGGGTGCAGTCTGATCCCAGTCTGTCACACTGGGTGCAGTCTGATCCCAGCCTGTATCACACTGGGTGCAGTCTGATCCCAGCCTGTATCACACTGGGTGCAGTCTGATCCCAGTCTGTATCACACTGCGTGCAGTCTGATACCAGTCTGTATCACACTGGGTGCAGTCTGATCCCAGTCTGTATCACACTGGGTGCAGTCTGATCCCAGTCTGTGTGACAGTGGGTGCAGTCTGATCCCAGTCTGTATCACACTGGGTGCAGTCTGATCCCAGTCTGTATCACACTGGGTGCAGTCTGATCCCAGTCTGTATCACACTGGGGTGCAGTCTGATCGCAGTCTGTATCACACTGGGTGCAGTCTGATCCCAGTCTGTATCACGCTGGGTGCAGTCTGAGCCCAGTCTGTCACACTGGGTGCAGTCTGATCCCAGTCTGTATCACACTGTGGGTGCAGTCTGATCCCAGTCTGTATCACACTGGGTGCAGTCTGATCCCAGTCTGTGTCACACTGGGTGCATTCTGATCCCAGTCTGTGTGACACTGGGTGCAGTCTGAGCCCAGTCTGTATCACACTGGGTGCAGTCTGATCCCAGTCTGTATCACACTGGGTGCAGTCTGATCCCAGTCTGTCACACTGTGGGTGCAGTCTGATCCCAGTCTGTAACACGCTGGGTGCAGTCTGATCCCAGTCTGTATCACACTGGGTGCAGTCTGATCCCAGTCTGTATCACACTGTGGGTGCAGTCTGATCCCAGTCTGTATCACACTGGGTGCAGTCTGATCCCAGTCTGTATCACACTGTGGGTGCAGTCTGATCCCAGTCTGTATCACACTGTGGTGCAGTCTGATCCCAGTCTGTATCACACTGGGTGCAGTCTGATCCCAGTCTGTATCTCACTGTGGGTGCAGTCTGATCCCAGTCTGTATCACACTGTGGCTGCAGTCTGAGCCCAGTCTGTATCACACTGTGGGTGCAGTCTGAGCCCAGTCTGTATCACACTGTGGGGTGCAGTCTGAGCCCAGTCTGTATCACACTGTGGGTGCAGTCTGATCCCAGTTTGTATCACACTGGGTGCAGTCTGATCCAGTCTGTATCACACTGGGTGCAGTCTGAGCCCAGTCTGTGTGACACTGGTTGCAGTCTGATCCCAGTCTGTATCACACTGTGGGTGCAGTCTGATCCCAGTCTGTATCACACTGTGGGTGCAGTCTGATCCCAGTCTGTATCACACTGGGGTGCAGTCTGATCCCAGTCTGTATCACACTGGGTGCCAGTCAGATCCCAGTCTGTCACCATGGGTGCAGTCTGATCCAGTTTGATCACATGGGTGCAGTCTGATCCAGTCTGTATCACACTGGGTGCAGTCTGATCCCCAGTCTGTATCACACTGGGTGCAGTCTGAGCCCAGTCTGAATCACACTGTGGGTGCAGTCTGATACCCAGTCTGTATCACATGTGGGTGCAGTCTGATCCCAGTCTGTATCACACTGGGTGCAGTCTGATCCCAGTCTGTATCACACTGGGTGCAGTCTGATCCCAGTCTGTGATGACACTGGGTGCAGTCTGAGCCCAGTCTGTATCACACTGGGTGCAGTCTGATCCCAGTCTGTATCACACTGGGTTGCAGTTCTGATCCAGTCTGTATCACACTGGGTGCAGTCTGAGCCAGTCTGTGTATCACACTAGGGTGCAGTCTGATCCCCAGTCTGTATCACACTGGGTGCAGTCTGAGCCCAGTCTGTATCACACTGGGTGCAGTCTGAGCCCAATCTGTGTGACACTGTGGGTGCAGTCTGATCCCAGTCTGTATCACACTGGGTGCAGTCTGATCCCAGTCTGTATCACACTGTGGGTGTAGTCTGATCCCAGTCTGTATCACACTGGGTGCAGTCTGATCCCAGTCTGTATCACACTGGGTGCAGTCTGAGCCCAGTCTGTATCACACTGGGTGCAGTCTGATCCCAGTCTGTATCACACTGTGGCTGCAGTCTGATCCCAGTCTGTGTCACACTGGGTGCATTCTGATCCCAGTCTGTGTGACACTGGGTGCAGTCTGAGCCCAGTCTGTATCACACTGGGTGCAGTCTGATCCCAGTCTGTATCACACTGGGTGCAGTCTGATCCCAGTCTGTCACACTGTGGGTGCAGTCTGATCCCAGTCTGTATCACGCTGGGTGCAGTCTGATCCCAGTCTGTCACACTGGGTGCAGTCTGATCCCAGCCTGTATCACACTGGGTGCAGTCTGATCCCAGTCTGTATCACACTGTGGGTGCAGTCTGATCCCAGTCTGTCACACTGGGTGCAGTCTGATCCCAGCCTCTATCACACTGGGTGCAGTCTGATCCCAGCCTCTATCACACTGGGTGCAGTCTGATCCCAGCCTGTATCACACTGGGTGCAGTCTGATCCCAGTCTGTATCACACTGGGTGCAGTCTGATACCAGTCTGTATCACACTGGGTGCAGTCTGATCCCAGTCTGTATCACACTGGGTGCAGTCTGATCCCAGTCTGTGTGACACGTGGGTGCAGTCTGATCCCAGTCTGTATCACACTGGGTGCAGTCTGATCCCAGTCTGTATCACACTGGGTGCAGTCTGATCCCAGTCTGTATCACACTGGGTGCAGTCTGATCCCAGTCTGTATCACGTGGGTGCAGTCTGATCCCAGTCTGTCACACTGGGTGCAGTCTGATCCCAGTCTGTATCACACTGTGGGTGCAGTCTGATCCCAGTCTGTATCACACTGGGTGCAGTCTGATCCCAGTCTGTGTCACACTGGGTGCAGTCTGATCCCAGTCTGTGTGACACTGGGTGCAGTGTGAGCCCAGTCTGTATCACACTGGGTGCAGTCTGATCCCAGTCTGTATCACACTGGGTGCAGTCTGATCCCAGTCTGTATCACACTGGGTGCAGTCTGATCCCAGTCTGTCACACTGTGGGTGCAGTCTGATCCCAGTCTGTATCACGCTGGGTGCAGTCTGATCCCAGTCTGTATCACACTGGGTGCAGTCTGATCCCAGTCTGTATCACACTGGGTGCAGTCTGATCCCAGTCTGTATCACACTGTGGGTGCAGTCTGATCCCAGTCTGTATCACACTGGGTGCAGTCTGATCCCTGTCTGTATCACACTGTGGGTGCAGTCTGATCCCAGTCTGTATCACACTGTGGGTGCAGTCTGATCCCAGTCTGTATCACACTGGGTGCAGTCTGATCCCAGTCTTTAGCACACTGAGGGTGCAGTCTGATCCCAGTCTGTATCACACTGGGGGTGCAGTCTGATCCCAGTCTGTATCACACTGTGGGTGCAGTCTGATCCCAGTCTGTATCACACTGTGGGTGCAGTCTGAGCCCAGTCTGTATCACACTGTGGGTGCAGTCTGATCCCAGTCTGTATCACACTGTGGGTGCAGTCTGATCCCAGTCTGTATCACACTGGGGGTGCAGTCTGAGCCCAGTCTGTGTGACACTGGGGGTGCAGTCTGAGCCCAGTCTGTATCACACTGGGTGCAGTCTGAGCCCAGTCTGTATCACACTGGGTGCAGTCTGAGCCCAGTCTGTATCACACTGGGTGCAGTCTGATCCCAGTCTGTCACACTGGGTGCAGTCTGATCCCAGCCTGTATCACACTGGGTGCAGTCTGATCCCAGTCTGTATCCCACTGGGTGCAGTCTGATCCCAGTCTGTATCCCACTGGGGGTGCAGTCTGATCCCAGTCTGTCACACTGGGTGCAGTCTGATCCCAGTCTGTATCACACTGGGTGCAGTCTGATCCCAGTCTGCATCACACTGTGGGTGCAGTCTGACCCCAGTCTGTATCACAATGTGGGTGCAGTCTGATCCCAGTCTGTCACACTGGGTGCAGTCTGATCCCAGTCTGTATCACACTGTGGGTGCAGTCTGATCCCAGTCTGTCACACTGGGTGCAGTCTGATCCCAGTCTGTATCACACTGGGTGCAGTCTGAGCCCAGTCTGTCACACTGTGGGTGCAGTCTGATCCCAGTCTGTATCACACTGTGGGTGCAGTCTGATCCCAGTCTGTATCACACTGTGGGTGCAGTCTGATCCCAGTCTGTATCACACTGTGGGTGCAGTCTGATCCCAGTCTGTATCACACTAGGGAGCAGTCTGATCCCAGTCTGTATCACAGTGTGGGTGCAGTCTGATCCCAGTCTGTATCACACTGGGTGCAGTCTGAGCCCAGTCTGTGTGACACTGGGGGTGCAGTCTGAGCCCAGTCTGTATCACACTGTGGTTGCAGTCTGATCCCAGTCTGTATCACGTTGGGTACAGTCTGATCCCAGTCTGTCACACTGTGGGTGCAGTCTGATCCCAGTCTGTATCACATTGGGTGCAGTCTGATCCCAGTCTGTCACACTGTGGGTGCAGTCTGATCCCAGTCTGTATCACACTGTCGGTGCAGTCTGAGCCCAGTCTGTATCACACTGTGCTTGCAGTCTGAGCCCAGTCTGTGTGACACTGGGTGCAGTCTGATCCCAGTTTGTATCACACTGGGGGTGCAGTCGGATCCCAGTCTGTATCACACTGGGGGTGCAGTCTGATCCCAGTCTGTCAGACTGGGTGCAGTCTGATCCCAGTCTGTATCACACTGGGTGCAGTCTGATCCCAGTCTGTCACACTGTGGGTGCAGTCTGATCCCTGTCTGTATCACACTGGGTGCAGTCTGAGCCCAGTCTGTATCACATTGGGTGCAGTCTGATCCCAGTCTGTATCACACTGGGTGCAGTCTGATCCCAGTCTGTATCTCACTGTGGGTGCAGTCTGATCCCAGTCTGTATCACACTGTGGCTGCAGTCTGAGCCCAGTCTGTATCACACTGTGGGTGCAGTCTGAGCCCAGTCTGTATCACACTGTGGGTGCAGTCTGAGCCCAGTCTGTATCACACTGTGGGTGCAGTCTGATCCCAGTTTGAATCACACTGGGTGCAGTCTGATCCCAGTCTGTATCACACTGGGTGCAGTCTGAGCCCAGTCTGTGTGACACTGGATGCAGTCTGATCCCAGTCTGTATCACACTGTGGGTGCAGTCTGATCCCAGTCTGTATCACACTGTGGGTGCAGTCTGAGCCCAGTCTGTATCACACTGTGGGTGCAGTCTGAGCCCAGTCTGTATCACACTGTGGGTGCAGTCTGATCCCAGTTTGAATCACACTGGGTGCAGTCTGATCCCAGTCTGTATCACACTGGGTGCAGTCTGAGCCCAGTCTGTATCACACTGGGTGCAGTCTGAGCCCAGTCTGTCACACTGTGGGTGCAGTCTGAGCCCAGTCTGTCACACTGTGGGTGCAGTCTGAGCCCAGTCTGTATCACACTGTGGGTGCAGTCTGATCCCAGTCTGTATCACACTGGGTGCAGTCTGATCCCAGTCTGTATCTCACTGGGTGCAGTCTGAGCCCAGTCTGTGTGACACTGGGTGTGCAGTCTGATCCCAGTCTGTGTGACACTGGGGGTGCAGTCTGATCCCAGTCTGTATCACACTGGGTGCAGTCTGAGCCCAGTCTGTGTGACACTGGGTGCAGTCTGAGCCCAGTCTGTCACACTGCGGGTGCAGTCTGAGCCCAGTCTGTCACACTGTGGGTGCAGTCTGATCCCAGTCTGTCACACTGTGGGTGTAGTCTGATCCCAGTCTGTATCACACTGGGTGCAGTCTGATCCCAGTCTGTATCACACTGGGTGCAGTCAGATCCCAGTCTGTATTACACTGGGTGCAGTCTGAGCCCAGTCTGTATCACACTGGGTGCAGTCTGATCCCAGTCTGTATCACACTGGGTGCAGTCTGATCCCAGTCTGCCACACTGTGGGTGCAGTCTGATCCCAGTCTGTATCACGCTGGGTGCAGTCTGATCCCAGTCTGTATCACACTGGGTGCAGTCTGAGCCCAGTCTGTGTGACACTGGGTGCAGTCTGATCCCAGTCTGTATCACGCTGGGTGCAGTCGGAGCCCACTCTGTCACACTGTGGGTGCAGTCTGATCCCAGTCTGTCACACTGGGTGCAGTCTGATCCCAGTCTGTATCACACTGGTTGCAGTCTGAGCCCAGTCTGTCACGCTGGGTGCAGTCTGATCCCAATCTGTATCACACAGTTTGGTGCAGTCTGATCCCAGTCTGTATCACACTGGGTGCAGTCTGATCCCAGTCTGTATCACACTGGGTGCAGTCTGATCCCAGTCTGTATCACACTGGGTGCAGTCTGATCCCAGTCTGTATCACAGTGGGTGCAGTCTGATCCCAGTCTGTATCACGTTGGGTGCAGTCTGAGCCCAGTCTGTGACACTGGGTGCAGTCTGATCCCAGTCTGCATCACACTGGGTGCAGGCTGATCCCAGTCTGTATCACACTGGGGGTGCAGTCTGATCCCAGTCTGTATCACACTGTGGGTGTAGTCTGATCCCAGTCTGTATCACACTGGGTGCAGTCTGACCCCAGTCTGTATCACACTGTGGGTGCAGTCTGAACCCAGTCTGTATCACATTGGTTGCAGTCTGATCCCAGTTTGAATCACACTGGGTGCAGTCTGATCCCAGTCTGTATCACACTGGGTGCAGTCTGAGCCCAGTCTGTATCACACTGGGAGCAGTCTGATCCCAGTCTGTATCACACTGGGTGCAGTCTGATCCCAGTCTGTATCACACTGTGGGTGCAGTCTGATCCCAGTCTGTATCACACTGTGGGTGCAGTCTGATCCCAGTCTGTATCACACTGTTGGTGCAGTCTGATCCCAGTCTGTATCACACTGGGTGCAGTCTGATCCCAGTCTGTATCACACTGTGGGTGCAGTCTGATCCCAGTCTGTATCACACTGTGGGTGCAGTCTGATCCCAGCCTGTATCACACTGGGTGCAGTCTGATCCCAGTCTGTATCACACTGTGGGTGCAGTCTGATCCCAGTCTGTATCACACTGTGGGTGTAGTCTGATCCCAGTCTGTATCACACTGGGTGCAGTCTGATCCCAGTCTGTATCACACTGGGTGCAGTCTGATCCCAGTCTGTATCACACTGGGTGCAGTCTGATCCCAGTCTGTATCACACTGGGTGCAGTCTGATCCCAGTCTGTATCACACTGGGTGCAGTCTGATCCCAGTCTGTGTGACACTGGGTGCAGTCTGATCCCAGTCTGTCACACTGGGTGCAGTCTGATCCCAGCCTGTATCACACTGGGTGCAGTCTGATCCCAGTCTGTATCCCACTGTGGGTGCAGTCTGATCCCAGTCTGTCACACTGGGTGCAGTCTGATCCCAGTCTGTCACACTGGGTGCAGTCTGATCCCAGCCTGTATCACACTGGGTGCAGTCTGATCCCAGCCTGTATCACACTGGGTGCAGTCTGATCCCAGTCTGTATCACACTGCGTGCAGTCTGATACCAGTCTGTATCACACTGGGTGCAGTCTGATCCCAGTCTGTATCACACTGGGTGCAGTCTGATCCCAGTCTGTGTGACAGTGGGTGCAGTCTGATCCCAGTCTGTATCACACTGGGTGCAGTCTGATCCCAGTCTGTATCACACTGGGTGCAGTCTGATCCCAGTCTGTATCACACTGGGTGCAGTCTGATCGCAGTCTGTATCACACTGGGTGCAGTCTGATCCCAGTCTGTATCACGCTGGGTGCAGTCTGAGCCCAGTCTGTCACACTGGGTGCAGTCTGATCCCAGTCTGTATCACACTGTGGGTGCAGTCTGATCCCAGTCTGTATCACACTGGGTGCAGTCTGATCCCAGTCTGTGTCACACTGGGTGCATTCTGATCCCAGTCTGTGTGACACTGGGTGCAGTCTGAGCCCAGTCTGTATCACACTGGGTGCAGTCTGATCCCAGTCTGTATCACACTGGGTGCAGTCTGATCCCAGTCTGTCACACTGTGGGTGCAGTCTGATCCCAGTCTGTATCACGCTGGGTGCAGTCTGATCCCAGTCTGTATCACACTGGGTGCAGTCTGATCCCAGTCTGTATCACACTGTGGGTGCAGTCTGATCCCAGTCTGTATCACACTGGGTGCAGTCTGATCCCAGTCTGTATCACACTGTGGGTGCAGTCTGATCCCAGTCTGTATCACACTGTGGGTGCAGTCTGATCCCAGTCTGTATCACACTGGGTGCAGTCTGATCCCAGTCTGTATCTCACTGTGGGTGCAGTCTGATCCCAGTCTGTATCACACTGTGGCTGCAGTCTGAGCCCAGTCTGTATCACACTGTGGGTGCAGTCTGAGCCCAGTCTGTATCACACTGTGGGTGCAGTCTGAGCCCAGTCTGTATCACACTGTGGGTGCAGTCTGATCCCAGTTTGAATCACACTGGGTGCAGTCTGATCCCAGTCTGTATCACACTGGGTGCAGTCTGAGCCCAGTCTGTGTGACACTGGATGCAGTCTGATCCCAGTCTGTATCACACTGTGGGTGCAGTCTGATCCCAGTCTGTATCACACTGTGGGTGCAGTCTGAGCCCAGTCTGTATCACACTGTGGGTGCAGTCTGAGCCCAGTCTGTATCACACTGTGGGTGCAGTCTGATCCCAGTTTGAATCACACTGGGTGCAGTCTGATCCCAGTCTGTATCACACTGGGTGCAGTCTGAGCCCAGTCTGTATCACACTGGGTGCAGTCTGAGCCCAGTCTGTCACACTGTGGGTGCAGTCTGAGCCCAGTCTGTCACACTGTGGGTGCAGTCTGATCCCAGTCTGTATCACACTGGGTGCAGTCTGATCCCAGTCTGTATCACACTGGGTGCAGTCTGATCCCAGTCTGTATCTCACTGGGTGCAGTCTGAGCCCAGTCTGTGTGACACTGGGTGTGCAGTCTGATCCCAGTCTGTGTGACACTGGGGGTGCAGTCTGATCCCAGTCTGTATCACACTGGGTGCAGTCTGAGCCCAGTCTGTGTGACACTGGGTGCAGTCTGAGCCCAGTCTGTCACACTGCGGATGCAGTCTGAGCCCAGTCTGTCACACTGTGGGTGCAGTCTGATCCCAGTCTGTCACACTGTGGGTGTAGTCTGATCCCAGTCTGTATCACACTGGGTGCAGTCTGATCCCAGTCTGTATCACACTGGGTGCAGTCAGATCCCAGTCTGTATTACACTGGGTGCAGTCTGAGCCCAGTCTGTATCACACTGGGTGCAGTCTGATCCCAGTCTGTATCACACTGGGTGCAGTCTGATCCCAGTCTGCCACACTGTGGTGCAGTCTGATCCCAGTCTGTATCACGCTGGGTGCAGTCTGATCCCAGTCTGTATCACACTGGGTGCAGTCTGAGCCCAGTCTGTGTGACACTGGGTGCAGTCTGATCCCAGTCTGTATCACGCTGGGTGCAGTCGGAGCCCACTCTGTCACACTGTGGGTGCAGTCTGATCCCAGTCTGTCACACTGGGTGCAGTCTGATCCCAGTCTGTATCACACTGGTTGCAGTCTGAGCCCAGTCTGTCACGCTGGGTGCAGTCTGATCCCAATCTGTATCACACAGTTTGGTGCAGTCTGATCCCAGTCTGTATCACACTGGGTGCAGTCTGATCCCAGTCTGTATCACACTGGGTGCAGTCTGATCCCAGTCTGTATCACACTGGGTGCAGTCTGATCCCAGTCTGTATCACAGTGGGTGCAGTCTGATCCCAGTCCTGTATCACGTTGGGTGCAGTCTGAGCCCAGTCTGTGACACTGGGTGCAGTCTGATCCCAGTCTGCATCACACTGGGTGCAGGCTGATCCCAGTCTGTATCACACTGGGGGTGCAGTCTGATCCCAGTCTGTATCACACTGTGGGTGTAGTCTGATCCCAGTCTGTATCACACTGGGTGCAGTCTGACCCCAGTCTGTATCACACTGTGGGTGCAGTCTGAACCCAGTCTGTATCACATTGGTTGCAGTCTGATCCCAGTTTGAATCACACTGGGTGCAGTCTGATCCCAGTCTGTATCACACTGGGTGCAGTCTGAGCCCAGTCTGTATCACACTGGGAGCAGTCTGATCCCAGTCTGTATCACACTGGGTGCAGTCTGATCCCAGTCTGTATCACACTGTGGGTGCAGTCTGATCCCAGTCTGTATCACACTGTGGGTGCAGTCTGATCCCAGTCTGTATCACACTGTGGTGCAGTCTGATCCCAGTCTGTATCACACTGGGTGCAGTCTGATCCCAGTCTGTATCACACTGTGGGTGCAGTCTGATCCCAGTCTGTATCACACTGTGGGTGCAGTCTGATCCCAGCCTGTATCACACTGGGTGCAGTCTGATCCCAGTCTGTATCACACTGTGGGTGCAGTCTGATCCCAGTCTGTATCACACTGTGGGTGTAGTCTGATCCCAGTCTGTATCACACTGGGTGCAGTCTGATCCCAGTCTGTATCACACTGGGTGCAGTCTGATCCCAGTCTGTATCACACTGGGTGCAGTCTGATCCCAGTCTGTATCACACTGGGTGCAGTCTGATCCCAGTCTGTATCACACTGGGTGCAGTCTGATCCCAGTCTGTGTGACACTGGTGCAGTCTGATCCCAGTCTGTCACACTGGGTGCAGTCTGATCCCAGCCTGTATCACACTGGGTGCAGTCTGATCCCAGTCTGTATCCCACTGTGGTGCAGTCTGATCCCAGTCTGTCACACTGGGTGCAGTCTGATCCCAGTCTGTCACACTGGGTGCAGTCTGATCCCAGCCTGTATCACACTGGGTGCAGTCTGATCCCAGCCTGTATCACACTGGGTGCAGTCTGATCCCAGTCTGTATCACACTGCGTGCAGTCTGATACCAGTCTGTATCACACTGGGTGCAGTCTGATCCCAGTCTGTATCACACTGGGTGCAGTCTGATCCCAGTCTGTGTCACACTGGGTGCAGTCTGATCCCAGTCTGTATCACACTGGGTGCAGTCTGATCCCAGTCTGTATCACACTGGGTGCAGTCTGATCCCAGTCTGTATCACACTGGGTGCAGTCTGATCGCAGTCTGTATCACACTGGGTGCAGTCTGATCCCAGTCTGTATCACAGCTGGGTGCAGTCTGATCCCAGTCTGTCACACTGGGTGCAGTCTGATCCCAGTCTGTATCACACTGGGGTGCAGTCTGATCCCAGTCTGTATCACACTGGGTGCAGTCTGATCCCAGTCTGTGTCACACTGGGTGCATTCTGATCCCAGTCTGTGTGACACTGGGTGCAGTCTGAGCCCAGTCTGTATCACACTGGGTGCAGTCTGATCCCAGTCTGTATCACACTGGGTGCAGTCTGATCCCAGTCTGTCACACTGTGGGTGCAGTCTGATCCCAGTCTGTATCACACTGGGTGCAGTCTGATCCCAGTCTGTATCACACTGGGTGCAGTCTGATCCCAGTCTGTATCACACTGTGGGTGCAGTCTGATCCCAGTCTGTATCACACTGGGTGCAGTCTGATCCCAGTCTGTATCACACTGTGGGTGCAGTCTGATCCCAGTCTGTATCACACTGTGGGTGCAGTCTGATCCCAGTCTGTATCACACTGGGTGCAGTCTGATCCCAGTCTGTATCACACTGTGGGTGCAGTCTGATCCCAGTCTGTATCACACTGTGGTGCAGTCTGATCCCAGTCTGTATCACACTGTGGGTGCAGTCTGATCCCAGTCTGTATCACACTGGGTGCAGTCTGATCCCAGTCTGTATCACACTGGGTGCAGTCTGATCCCAGTCTGTATCACACTGGGGTGCAGTCTGATCCCAGTCTGTATCACACTGTGGCTGCAGTCTGATCCCAGTCTGTGTCACACTGGGTGCAGTCTGATCCCAGTCTGTATCACACTGGGTGCAGTCTGAGCCCAGTCTGTATCACACTGGGTGCAGTCTGATCCCAGTCTGTATCACACTGGGTGCAGTCTGATCCCAGTCTGTCACACTGTGGGTGCAGTCTGATCCCAGTCTGTATCACGCTGGGTGCAGTCTGATCCCAGTCTGTCACACTGGGTGCAGTCTGATCCCAGCCTGTATCACACTGGGTGCAGCCTGATCCCAGTCTGTATCCCACTGTGGGTGCAGTCTGATCCCAGTCTGTCACACTGGGTGCAGTCTGATCCCAGCCTCTATCACACTGGGTGCAGTCTGATCCCAGCCTCTATCACACTGGGTGCAGTCTGATCCCAGCCTGTATCACACTGGGTGCAGTCTGATCCCAGTCTGTATCACACTGGGTGCAGTCTGATACCAGTCTGTATCACACTGGGTGCAGTCTGATCCCAGTCTGTATCACACTGGGTGCAGTCTGATCCCAGTCTGTGTGACAGTGGGTGCAGTCTGATCCCAGTCTGTATCACACTGGGTGCAGTCTGATCCCAGTCTGTATCACACTGGGTGCAGTCTGATCCCAGTCTGTATCACACTGGGTGCAGTCTGATCCCAGTCTGTATCACGCTGGGTGCAGTCTGATCCCAGTCTGTATCACACTGGGTGCAGTCTGATCCCAGTCTGTATCACACTGTGGGTGCAGTCTGATCCCAGTCTGTATCACACTGGGTGCAGTCTGATCCCAGTCTGTGTCACACTGGGTGCAGTCTGATCCCAGTCTGTGTCACACTGGGTGCAGTCTGATCCCAGTCTGTATCACACTGGGTGCAGTCTGATCCCAGTCTGTATCACACTGGGTGCAGTCTGATCCCAGTCTGTCACACTGTGGGTGCAGTCTGATCCCAGTCTGTATCACGCTGGGTGCAGTCTGATCCCAGTCTGTATCACACTGGGTGCAGTCTGATCCCAGTCTGTATCACACTGGGTGCAGTCTGATCCCAGTCTGTATCACGCTGGGTGCAGTCTGATCCCAGTCTGTATCACACTGGGTGCAGTCTGATCCCTGTCTGTATCACACTGTGGGTGCAGTCTGATCCCAGTCTGTATCACACTGTGGGTGCAGTCTGATCCCAGTCTGTATCACACTGGGTGCAGTCTGAGCCCAATCTGTGTGACACTGTGGGTGCAGTCTGATCCCAGTCTGTATCACACTGGGTGAAGTCTGATCCCAGTCTGTATCACACTGGGTGCAGTCTGATCCCAGTCTGTATCACACTGTGGGTGCAGTCTGATCCCAGTCTGTATCACACTGGTGCAGTCTGATCCCAGTCTGTATCACACTGGGTGCAGTCTGATCCCAGTCTGTATCACACTGTGGCTGCAGTCTGATCCCAGTCTGTATCACACTGTGGGTGTAGTCTGATCCCAGCCTGTATCACACTACGGGTGCAGTCTGATCCCAGTCTGTATCACACTGTGGGTGTAGTCTGATCCCAGTCTGTATCACACTGGGTGCAGTCTGATCCCAGTCTGTATCACACTGGGTGCAGTCTGATCCCAGTCTGTATCACACTGGGTGCAGTCTGATCCCAGTCTGTATCACACTGGGTGCAGTCTGATCCCAGTCTGTGTGACACTGGGTGCAGTCTGATCCCAGTCTGTCACACTGGGTGCAGTCTGATCCCAGCCTGTATCACACTGGGTGCAGTCTGATCCCAGTCTGTATCCCACTGTGGGTGCAGTCTGATCCCAGTCTGTCACACTGGGTGCAGTCTGATCCCAGTCTGTCACACTGGGTGCAGTCTGATCCCAGCCTGTATCACACTGGGTGCAGTCTGATCCCAGCCTGTATCACACTGGGTGCAGTCTGATCCCAGTCTGTATCACACTGGGTGCAGTCTGATCCCAGTCTGTATCACACTGGGTGCAGTCTGATCCCAGTCTGTATCACACTGGGTGCAGTCTGATCCCAGTCTGTGTGACAGTGGGTGCAGTCTGATCCCAGTCTGTATCACACTGGGTGCAGTCTGATCCCAGTCTGTATCACACTGGGTGCAGTCTGATCCCAGTCTGTATCACACTGGGTGCAGTCTGATCCCAGTCTGTATCACACTGGGTGCAGTCTGATCGCAGTCTGTATCACACTGGGTGCAGTCTGATCCCAGTCTGTATCACGCTGGGTGCAGTCTGAGCCCAGTCTGTCACACTGGGTGCAGTCTGATCCCAGTCTGTATCACACTGTGGGTGCAGTCTGATCCCAGTCTGTATCACACTGGGGGTGCAGTCTGATCCCAGTCTGTATCACACTGTGGGTGTAGTCTGATCCCAGTCTGTATCACACTGGGTGCAGTCTGATCCCAGTCTGTTTCACACTGGGTGCAGTCTGATCCCAGTCTGTGTGACACTGGGTGCAGTCTGAGCCCAGTCTGTATCACACTGGGTGCAGTCTGATCCCAGTCTGTATCACACTGGGTGCAGTCTGATCCCAGTCTGTCACACTGTGGGTGCAGTCTGATCCCAGTCTGTATCACGCTGGGTGCAGTCTGATCCCAGTCTGTATCACACTGGGTGCAGTCTGAGCCCAGTCTGTGTGACACTGGGTGCAGTCTGATCCCAGTCTGTATCACGCTGGGTGCAGTCTGAGCCCACTCTGTCACACTGTGGGTGCAGTCTGATCCCAGTCTGTCACACTGGGTGCAGTCTGATCCCAGTCTGTATCACACTGGTTGCAGTCTGAGCCCAGTCTGTCACGCTGGGTGCAGTCTGATCCCAATCTGTATCACACTGTGGGTGCAGTCTGATCCCAGTCTGTATCACACTGGGGGTGCAGTCTGATCCCAGTCTGTATCACACTGGGGTGCAGTCTGATCCAGTCTGTTCACACTGGGTGCAGTCTGATCCCAGTCTGTATCACACTGGGGTGCAGTCTGATCCAGTCTGTATCACACTGGGTGCAGTCTGATCCCAGTCTGTATCACACTGGGTGCAGTCTGATCCCAGTCTGTATCACACTGGGGTGCAGTCTGAGCCCAGTCTATATCACACTGTGGGTGCAGTCTGATCCCAGTCTGTATCACACTGTGGGTGTAGTCTGATCCCAGTCTGTATCACACTGGTGCTGTCTGATCCCAGTCTGTTTCACACTGGGTGCAGTCTGATCCCAGTCTGTGTGACACTGGGTGCAGTCTGAGCCCAGTCTGTATCACACTGGGTGCAGTCTGATCCCAGTCTGTATCACACTGGGTGCAGTCTGATCCCAGTCTGTCACACTGTGGGTGCAGTCTGATCCCAGTCTGTATCACGCTGGGTGCAGTCTGATCCCAGTCTGTATCACACTGGTTGCAGTCTGAGCCCAGTCTGTCACGCTGGTGCAGTCTGATCCCAATCTGTATCACACTGTGGGTGCAGTCTGATCCCAGTCTGTATCACACTGGGGGTGCAGTCTGATCCCAGTCTGTATCACACTGGGGGTGCAGTCTGATCCCAGTCTGTATCACACTGGGGTGCAGTCTGATCCCAGTCTGTATCACACTGCGGGTGCAGTCTGATCCCAGTCTGTCACACTGGGTGCAGTCTGATCCCAGTCTGTATCACACTGGGTGCAGTCTGAGCCCAGTCTGTATCACACTGGGTGCAGTCTGATCCCAGTCTGTATCACACTGTGGGTGCAGTCTGAGCCCAGTCTAAATCACACTGTGGGTGCAGTCTGATCCCAGTCTGTATCACACTGTGGGTGTAGTCTGATCCCAGTCTGTATCACACTGGGTGCAGTCTGATCCCAGTCTGTTTCACACTGGGTGCAGTCTGATCCCAGTCTGTGTGACACTGGGTGCAGTCTGAGCCCAGTCTGTGTCACACTGGGTGCAGTCTGATCCCAGTCTGTATCACACTGGGTGCAGTCTGAGCCCAGTCTGTATCACACTGGGTGCAGTCTGATCCCAGTCTGTATCACACTGGGTGCAGTCTGATCCCAGTCTGTCACACTGTGGGTGCAGTCTGATCCCAGTCTGTATCACGCTGGGTGCAGTCTGATCCCAGTCTGTATCACACTGGGTGCAGTCTGAGCCCAGTCTGTGTGACACTGGGTGCAGTCTGATCCCAGTCTGTATCACGCTGGGTGCAGTCTGAGCCCACTCTGTCACACTGTGGGTGCAGTCTGATCCCAGTCTGTCACACTGGGTGCAGTCTGATCCCAGTCTGTATCACACTGGTTGCAGTCTGAGCCCAGTCTGTCACGCTGGGTGCAGTCTGATCCCAATCTGTATCACACTGTGGGTGCAGTCTGATCCCAGTCTGTATCACACTGGGGGTGCAGTCTGATCCCAGTCTGTATCACACTGGGGGTGCAGTCTGATCCCAGTCTGTATCACACTGCGGGTGCAGTCTGATCCCAGTCTGTCACACTGGGTGCAGTCTGATCCCAGTCTGTATCACACTGGGTGCAGTCTGAGCCCAGTCTGTATCACACTGGGTGCAGTCTGATCCCAGTCTGTATCACACTGTGGGTGCAGTCTGAGCCCAGTCTAAATCACACTGGGTGCAGTCTGAGCCCAGTCTGTGTGACACTGGGTGCAGTCTGATCCCAGTCTGTATCACACTGGGTGCAGTCTGATCCCAGTCTGTATCACACTGTGGGTGCAGTCTGAGCCCAGTCTGTATCACACTGTGGGTGCAGTCTGAGCCCAGTCTGTGTGACACTGGGTGCAGTCTGATCCCAGTCTGTGTGACACTGGGTGCAGTCTGAGCCCAGTCTGTCACACGGTGCAGTCTGATCCCAGTCTGTATCACACTGGGTGCAGTCTGATCCCAGTCTGTAGCACACTGAGGGTGCAGTCTGATCCCAGTCTGTATCACACTGGGGGTGCAGTCTGATCCCAGTCTGTATCACACTGTGGGTGCAGTCTGATCCCAGTCTGTATCACACTGTGGGTGCAGTCTGAGCCCAGTCTGTATCACACTGTGGGTGCAGTCTGATCCCAGTCTGTGTCACACTGTGGGTGCAGTCTGATCCCAGTCTGTATCACACTGGGGTGCAGTTTGAGCCCAGTCTGTGTGACACTGGGGGTGCAGTCTGATCCCAGTCTGTGTGACACTGGGGGTGCAGTCTGATCCCAGTCTGTCACACTGGGTGCAGTCTGATCCCAGTCTGTATCACACTGGGTGCAGTATGATCCCAGTCTGTATCACACTGGGTGCAGTCTGATCCCAGTCTGCATCACACTGGGTGCAGTCTGATCCCAGTCTGCATCACACTGGGTGCAGTCTGATCCCAGTCTGTATCACACTGGGTGCAGTCTGATCCCAGTCTGTATCACACTGGGTGCAGTCTGATCCCAGTCTGTATCACACTGTGGGTGCAGTCTGAGCCCAGTCTGTGTGACACTGGGGGTGCAGTCTGATCCCAGTCTGTATCACACTGGGTGCAGTCTGAGCCCAGTCTGTATCACACTGGGTGCAGTCTGAGCCCAGTCTGTATCACACTGGGTGCAGTCTGAGCCCAGTCTGTATCACACTGGGTGCAGTCTGAGCCCAGTCTGTATCACACTGGGTGCAGTCTGATCCCAGTCTGTCACACTGGGTGCAGTCTGATCCCAGCCTGTATCACACTGGGTGCAGTCTGATCCCAGTCTGTATCCCACTGGGTGCAGTCTGATCCCAGTCTGTATCACACTGGGTGCAGTCTGAGCCAGTCTGTTCACACTGGGTGCAGTCTGATCCCAGTCTGTATCACACTGGGTGCAGTCTGATCCCAGTCTGTATCACACTGGGTGCAGTCTGATCCCAGTCTGATCACACTGTGGGTGCAGTCTGATCCCAGTCTGTATCACACTGGGTGCAGTCTGATCCCAGTCTGTTCACACTGGGTGCAGTCTGATCCCAGTCTGTATCACACTGGGTGCAGTCTGATCCCAGTCTGTCACACTGGGTGCAGTCTGATCCCAGTCTGTATCACACTGGGTGCAGTCTGATCCCAGTCTGTCACACTGTGGGTGCAGTCTGATCCCAGTCTGTATCACACTGTGGGTGCAGTCTGATCCCAGTCTGTATCACACTGGGTGCAGTCTGATCCCAGTCTGTATCACACTGTGGGTGCAGTCTGATCCCAGTCTGTATCACACTGGGTGCAGTCTGATCCCAGTCTGTATCACACTGTGGGTGCAGTCTGATCCCAGTCTGTATCACACTGGGTGCAGTCTGAGCCCAGTCTGTGTGACACGTGGGTGCAGTCTGATCCCAGTCTGTATCACACTGTGGATGCAGTCTGATCCCAGTCTGTATCACAGTGGGTGCAGTCTGATCCCAGTCTGTATCACGTTGGGTACAGTCTGATCCCAGTCTGTCACACTGTGGGTGCAGTCTGATCCCAGTCTGATCACATTGGGTGCAGTCTGATCCCAGTCTGTCACACTGTGGGTGCAGTCTGATCCCGTCTGTATCACACTGTCGGTGCAGTCTGAGCCCAGTCTGTTCACACTGTGATTGCAGTCTGAGCCCAGTCTGTGTGGACACTGGGTGCAGTTCTGATCCAGTTTGTATCACACTGGGGTGCAGTCTGATCCCAGTCTGTATCACACTGGGTGCAGTCTGATCCCAGTCTGTCAGACTGGGGTGCAGTCTGATCCCAGTCTGTATCACACTGGGGTGCTGTCTGATCCCAGTCCTGTCACACAGTGGGTAGTCTGATCCCAGTCTGTTCACACTGGGTGCAGTCTGAGCCCAGTCTGTATCACATTGGGTGCAGTCTGATCCCAGTCTGTATCACACTGGGTGCAGTCTGATCCAGTCTGTATCTCACGTGGGTGCAGTCTGATCCCAGTCTGTATCACACTGGGTGCAGTCTGATCCCTGTCTGTATCACACTGTGGGTGCAGTCTGATCCCAGTCTGTATCACACTGTGGGTGCAGTCTGATCCCAGTCTGTATCACACTGGGTGCAGTCTGAGCCCAATCTGTGTGACACTGTGGGTGCAGTCTGATCCCAGTCTGTATCACACTGGGTGAAGTCTGATCCCAGTCTGTATCACACTGGGTGCAGTCTGATCCCAGTCTGTATCACACTGTGGGTGCAGTCTGATCCCAGTCTGTATCACACTGGGTGCAGTCTGATCCCAGTCTGTATCACACTGGGTGCAGTCTGATCCCAGTCTGTATCACACTGTGGCTGCAGTCTGATCCCAGTCTGTATCACACTGTGGGTGTAGTCTGATCCCAGCCTGTATCACACTACGGGTGCAGTCTGATCCCAGTCTGTATCACACTGTGGGTGTAGTCTGATCCCAGTCTGTATCACACTGGGTGCAGTCTGATCCCAGTCTGTATCACACTGGGTGCAGTCTGATCCCAGTCTGTATCACACTGGGTGCAGTCTGATCCCAGTCTGTATCACACTGGGTGCAGTCTGATCCCAGTCTGTGTGACACTGGGTGCAGTCTGATCCCAGTCTGTCACACTGGGTGCAGTCTGATCCCAGCCTGTATCACACTGGGTGCAGTCTGATCCCAGTCTGTATCCCACTGTGGGTGCAGTCTGATCCCAGTCTGTCACACTGGGTGCAGTCTGATCCCAGTCTGTCACACTGGGTGCAGTCTGATCCCAGCCTGTATCACACTGGGTGCAGTCTGATCCCAGCCTGTATCACACTGGGTGCAGTCTGATCCCAGTCTGTATCACACTGGGTGCAGTCTGATCCCAGTCTGTATCACACTGGGTGCAGTCTGATTCCAGTCTGTATCACACTGGGTGCAGTCTGATCCCAGTCTGTGTGACAGTGGGTGCAGTCTGATCCCAGTCTGTATCACACTGGGTGCAGTCTGATCCCAGTCTGTATCACACTGGGTGCAGTCTGATCCCAGTCTGTATCACACTGGGTGCAGTCTGATCCCAGTCTGTATCACACTGGGTGCAGTCTGATCGCAGTCTGTATCACACTGGGTGCAGTCTGATCCCAGTCTGTATCACGCTGGGTGCAGTCTGAGCCCAGTCTGTCACACTGGGTGCAGTCTGATCCCAGTCTGTATCACACTGTGGGTGCAGTCTGATCCCAGTCTGTATCACACTGGGGGTGCAGTCTGATCCCAGTCTGTATCACACTGTGGGTGTAGTCTGATCCCAGTCTGTATCACACTGGGTGCAGTCTGATCCCAGTCTGTTTCACACTGGGTGCAGTCTGATCCCAGTCTGTGTGACACTGGGTGCAGTCTGAGCCCAGTCTGTATCACACTGGGTGCAGTCTGATCCCAGTCTGTATCACACTGGGTGCAGTCTGATCCCAGTCTGTCACACTGTGGGTGCAGTCTGATCCCAGTCTGTATCACGCTGGGTGCAGTCTGATCCCAGTCTGTATCACACTGGGTGCAGTCTGAGCCCAGTCTGTATCACATTGGGTGCAGTCTAATCCCAGGCTGTATCACACTGGGTGCAGTCTGAGCCCAGTCTGTATCACACTGGGGTGCAGTCTGATCCCAGTCTGTATCACACTGGGTGCAGTCTGATCCCAGTCTGTATCACACTGGGTGCAGTCTGATCCCAGTCTGTATCACACTGGGTGCAGTCTGATCCCAGTCTGTATCACACTGGGTGCAGTCTGATCCCAGTCTGTATCACACTGGGTGCAGTCTGATCCCAGTCTGTATCACACTGTGGGTGCAGTCTGATCCCAGTCTGTCACACTGGGTGCAGTCTGATCCCAGTCTGTATCACACTGGGTGCAGTCTGATCCCAGTCTGTCACACTGGGTGCAGTCTGATCCCAGTCTGTATCACACTGTGGGTGCAGTCTGATCCCAGTCTGTATCACACTGGGGGTGCAGTCTGATCCCAGTCTGTATCACACTGGGGGTGCAGTCTGATCCCAGTCTGTATCACACTGCGGGTGCAGTCTGATCCCAGTCTGTCACACTGGGTGCAGTCTGATCCCAGTCTGTATCACACTGGGTGCAGTCTGAGCCCAGTCTGTATCACACTGGGTGCAGTCTGATCCCAGTCTGTATCACACTGTGGGTGCAGTCTGAGCCCAGTCTAAATCACACTGTGGGTGCAGTCTGATCCCAGTCTGTATCACACTGTGGGTGTAGTCTGATCCCAGTCTGTATCACACTGGGTGCAGTCTGATCCCAGTCTGTTTCACACTGGGTGCAGTCTGATCCCAGTCTGTGTGACACTGGGTGCAGTCTGAGCCCAGTCTGTATCACACTGGGTGCAGTCTGATCCCAGTCTGTATCACACTGGGTGCAGTCTGATCCCAGTCTGTCACACTGTGGGTGCAGTCTGATCCCAGTCTGTATCACGCTGGGTGCAGTCTGATCCCAGTCTGTATCACACTGGTTGCAGTCTGAGCCCAGTCTGTCACGCTGGGTGCAGTCTGATCCCAATCTGTATCACACTGTGGGTGCAGTCTGATCCCAGTCTGTATCACACTGGGGGTGCAGTCTGATCCCAGTCTGTATCACACTGGGGGTGCAGTCTGATCCCAGTCTGTATCACACTGGGGGTGCAGTCTGATCCCAGTCTGTATCACACTGCGGGTGCAGTCTGATCCCAGTCTGTCACACTGGGTGCAGTCTGATCCCAGTCTGTATCACACTGGGTGCAGTCTGAGCCCAGTCTGTATCACACTGGGTGCAGTCTGATCCCAGTCTGTATCACACTGTGGGTGCAGTCTGAGCCCAGTCTAAATCACACTGTGGGTGCAGTCTGATCCCAGTCTGTATCACACTGTGGGTGTAGTCTGATCCCAGTCTGTATCACACTGGGTGCAGTCTGATCCCAGTCTGTTTCACACTGGGTGCAGTCTGATCCCAGTCTGTGTGACACTGGGTGCAGTCTGAGCCCAGTCTGTGTCACACTGGGTGCAGTCTGATCCCAGTCTGTATCACACTGGGTGCAGTCTGAGCCCAGTCTGTATCACACTGGGTGCAGTCTGATCCCAGTCTGTATCACACTGGGTGCAGTCTGATCCCAGTCTGTCACACTGTGGGTGCAGTCTGATCCCAGTCTGTATCACGCTGGGTGCAGTCTGATCCCAGTCTGTATCACACTGGGTGCAGTCTGAGCCCAGTCTGTGTGACACTGGGTGCAGTCTGATCCCAGTCTGTATCACGCTGGGTGCAGTCTGAGCCCACTCTGTCACACTGTGGGTGCAGTCTGATCCCAGTCTGTCACACTGGGTGCAGTCTGATCCCAGTCTGTATCACACTGGTTGCAGTCTGAGCCCAGTCTGTCACGCTGGGTGCAGTCTGATCCCAATCTGTATCACACTGTGGGTGCAGTCTGATCCCAGTCTGTATCACACTGGGGGTGCAGTCTGATCCCAGTCTGTATCACACTGGGGTGCAGTCTGATCCCAGTCTGTATCACACTGCGGTGCAGTCTGATCCCAGTCTGTCACACTGGGTGCAGTCTGATCCAGTCTGTATCACACTGGGTGCAGTCTGAGCCCAGTCTGTATCACACTGGGTGCAGTCTGATCCCAGTCTGTATCACACTGTGGGTGCAGTCTGAGCCCAGTCTAATCACACTGGGTGCAGTCTGAGCCCAGGTCTGTATCACACTGGGTGAGTCTGATCCCAGTCTGTATCACACTGGGGGTGCAGTCTGATCCCAGTCTGTATCACACTGGGGTGCAGTCTGAGCCCAGTCTGTATCACACTGGGTGCAGTCTGAGCCCAGTCTGTTTCACACTGGGTGCAGTCTGATCCCAGTCTGTGTGCACACTGGGTGCAGTCTGAGCCCAGTCTGTCACACTGGTGCAGTCTGATCCCAGTCTGTATCACACTGGGTGCAGTCTGATCCAGTCTGTCACACTGGGTGCAGTCTGATCCCAGTCTGTATCACACTGGGGTGCAGTCTGATCCCAGTCTGTATCACACTGTGGGTGCAGTCTGATCCCAGTCTGTATCACACTGTGGGTGCAGTCTGATCCCAGTCTGTATCACACTGGGTGCAGTCTGATCCCAGTCTGTTTCACACTGGGTGCAGTCTGATCCCAGTCTGTGTGACACTGGGTGCAGTCTGAGCCCAGTCTGTGTCACACTGGGTGCAGTCTGATCCCAGTCTGTATCACACTGGGTGCAGTCTGAGCCCAGTCTGTATCACACTGGGTGCAGTCTGATCCCAGTCTGTATCACACTGGGTGCAGTCTGATCCCAGTCTGTCACACTGTGGGTGCAGTCTGATCCCAGTCTGTATCACGCTGGGTGCAGTCTGATCCCAGTCTGTATCACACTGGGTGCAGTCTGAGCCCAGTCTGTGTGACACTGGGTGCAGTCTGATCCCAGTCTGTATCACGCTGGGTGCAGTCTGAGCCCACTCTGTCACACTGTGGGTGCAGTCTGATCCCAGTCTGTCACACTGGGTGCAGTCTGATCCCAGTCTGTATCACACTGGTTGCAGTCTGAGCCCAGTCTGTCACGCTGGGTGCAGTCTGATCCCAATCTGTATCACACTGTGGGTGCAGTCTGATCCCAGTCTGTATCACACTGGGGGTGCAGTCTGATCCCAGTCTGTATCACACTGGGGGTGCAGTCTGATCCCAGTCTGTATCACACTGCGGGTGCAGTCTGATCCCAGTCTGTCACACTGGGTGCAGTCTGATCCCAGTCTGTATCACACTGGGTGCAGTCTGAGCCCAGTCTGTATCACACTGGGTGCAGTCTGATCCCAGTCTGTATCACACTGTGGGTGCAGTCTGAGCCCAGTCTAAATCACACTGGGTGCAGTCTGAGCCCAGTCTGTGTGACACTGGGTGCAGTCTGATCCCAGTCTGTATCACACTGGGTGCAGTCTGATCCCAGTCTGTATCACACTGTGGGTGCAGTCTGAGCCCAGTCTGTATCACACTGTGGGTGCAGTCTGAGCCCAGTCTGTGTGACACTGGGTGCAGTCTGAGCCCAGTCTGTGTGACACTGGGTGCAGTCTGAGCCCAGTCTGTCACACGGTGCAGTCTGATCCCAGTCTGTATCACACTGGGTGCAGTCTGATCCCAGTCTGTAGCACACTGAGGGTGCAGTCTGATCCCAGTCTGTATCACACTGGGGGTGCAGTCTGATCCCAGTCTGTATCACACTGTGGGTGCAGTCTGATCCCAGTCTGTATCACACTGTGGGTGCAGTCTGAGCCCAGTCTGTATCACACTGTGGGTGCAGTCTGATCCCAGTCTGTGTCACACTGTGGGTGCAGTCTGATCCCAGTCTGTATCACACTGGGGGTGCAGTTTGAGCCCAGTCTGTGTGACACTGGGGGTGCAGTCTGATCCCAGTCTGTGTGACACTGGGGGTGCAGTCTGATCCCAGTCTGTCACACTGGGTGCAGTCTGATCCCAGTCTGTATCACACTGGGTGCAGTATGATCCCAGTCTGTATCACACTGGGTGCAGTCTGATCCCAGTCTGCATCACACTGGGTGCAGTCTGATCCCAGTCTGCATCACACTGGGTGCAGTCTGATCCCAGTCTGTATCACACTGGGTGCAGTCTGATCCCAGTCTGTATCACACTGGGTGCAGTCTGATCCCAGTCTGTATCACACTGTGGGTGCAGTCTGAGCCCAGTCTGTGTGACACTGGGGGTGCAGTCTGATCCCAGTCTGTATCACACTGGGTGCAGTCTGAGCCCAGTCTGTATCACACTGGGTGCAGTCTGAGCCCAGTCTGTATCACACTGGGTGCAGTCTGAGCCCAGTCTGTATCACACTGGGTGCAGTCTGAGCCCAGTCTGTATCACACTGGGTGCAGTCTGATCCCAGTCTGTCACACTGGGTGCAGTCTGATCCCAGCCTGTATCACACTGGGTGCAGTCTGATCCCAGTCTGTATCCCACTGGGTGCAGTCTGATCCCAGTCTGTATCCCACTGGGGGTGCAGTCTGATCCCAGTCTGTCACACTGGGTGCAGTCTGATCCCAGTCTGTATCACACTGGGTGCAGTCTGATCCCAGTCTGCATCACACTGTGGGTGCAGTCTGATCCCAGTCTGTATCACACTGTGGGTGCAGTCTGATCCCAGTCTGTCACACTGGGTGCAGTCTGATCCCAGTCTGTATCACACTGTGGGTGCAGTCTGATCCCAGTCTGTCACACTGGGTGCAGTCTGATCCCAGTCTGTATCACACTGGGTGCAGTCTGAGCCCAGTCTGTCACACTGTGGGTGCAGTCTGATCCCAGTCTGTATCACACTGTGGGTGCAGTCTGATCCCAGTCTGTATCACACTGTGGGTGCAGTCTGATCCCAGTCTGTATCACACTGTGGGTGCAGTCTGATCCCAGTCTGTATCACACTAGGGAGCAGTCTGATCCCAGTCTGTATCACAGTGTGGGTGCAGTCTGATCCCAGTCTGTATCACACTGGGTGCAGTCTGAGCCCAGTCTGTGTGACACTGGGGGTGAAGTCTGAGCCCAGTCTGTATCACACTGTGGTTGCAGTCTGATCCCAGTCTGTATCACATTGGGTGCAGTCTGATCCCAGTCTGTATCACGTTGGGTACAGTCTGATCCCAGTCTGTCACACTGTGGGTGCAGTCTGATCCCAGTCTGTATCACATTGGGTGCAGTCTGATCCCAGTCTGTCACACTGTGGGTGCAGTCTGATCCCAGTCTGTATCACACTGTCGGTGCAGTCTGAGCCCAGTCTGTATCACACTGTGCTTGCAGTCTGAGCCCAGTCTGTGTGACACTGGGTGCAGTCTGATCCCAGTTTGTATCACACTGGGGGTGCAGTCTGATCCCAGTCTGTATCACACTGGGGGTGCAGTCTGATCCCAGTCTGTCAGACTGGGTGCAGTCTGATCCCAGTCTGTATCACACTGGGTGCAGTCTGATCCCAGTCTGTCACACTGTGGGTGCAGTCTGATCCCAGTCTGTATCACACTGGGTGCAGTCTGAGCCCAGTCTGTATCACATTGGGTGCAGTCTGATCCCAGTCTGTATCACACTGGGTGCAGTCTGATCCCAGTCTGTATCACACTGGGTGCAGTCTGATCCCAGTCTGTATCACACTGGGTGCAGTCTGATCCCAGTCTGTATCACACTGTGGGTGCAGTCTGAGCCCAGTCTGTGTGACACTGGGGGTGCAGTCTGATCCCAGTCTGTATCACACTGGGTGCAGTCTGAGCCCAGTCTGTATCACACTGGGTGCAGTCTGAGCCCAGTCTGTATCACACTGGGTGCAGTCTGAGCCCAGTCTGTATCACACTGGGTGCAGTCTGAGCCCAGTCTGTATCACACTGGGTGCAGTCTGATCCCAGTCTGTCACACTGGGTGCAGTCTGATCCCAGCCTGTATCACACTGGGTGCAGTCTGATCCCAGTCTGTATCCCACTGGGTGCAGTCTGATCCCAGTCTGTATCCCACTGGGGGTGCAGTCTGATCCCAGTCTGTCACACTGGGTGCAGTCTGATCCCAGTCTGTATCACACTGGGTGCAGTCTGATCCCAGTCTGCATCACACTGTGGGTGCAGTCTGATCCCAGTCTGTATCACACTGTGGGTGCAGTCTGATCCCAGTCTGTCACACTGGGTGCAGTCTGATCCCAGTCTGTATCACACTGTGGGTGCAGTCTGATCCCAGTCTGTCACACTGGGTGCAGTCTGATCCCAGTCTGTATCACACTGGGTGCAGTCTGAGCCCAGTCTGTCACACTGTGGGTGCAGTCTGATCCCAGTCTGTATCACACTGTAGGTGCAGTCTGATCCCAGTCTGTATCACACTGTGGGTGCAGTCTGATCCCAGTCTGTATCACACTAGGGAGCAGTCTGATCCCAGTCTGTATCACAGTGTGGGTGCAGTCTGATCCCAGTCTGTATCACACTGGGTGCAGTCTGAGCCCAGTCTGTGTGACACTGGGGGTGCAGTCTGAGCCCAGTCTGTATCACACTGTGGTTGCAGTCTGATCCCAGTCTGTATCACATTGGGTGCAGTCTGATCCCAGTCTGTATCACGTTGGGTACAGTCTGATCCCAGTCTGTCACACTGTGGGTGCAGTCTGATCCCAGTCTGTATCACATTGGGTGCAGTCTGATCCCAGTCTGTCACACTGTGGGTGCAGTCTGATCCCAGTCTGTATCACACTGTCGGTGCAGTCTGAGCCCAGTCTGTATCACACTGTGCTTGCAGTCTGAGCCCAGTCTGTGTGACACTGGGTGCAGTCTGATCCCAGTTTGTATCACACTGGGGGTGCAGTCTGATCCCAGTCTGTATCACACTGGGGGTGCAGTCTGATCCCAGTCTGTCAGACTGGGTGCAGTCTGATCCCAGTCTGTATCACACTGGGTGCAGTCTGATCCCAGTCTGTCACACTGTGGGTGCAGTCTGATCCCAGTCTGTATCACACTGGGTGCAGTCTGAGCCCAGTCTGTATCACATTGGGTGCAGTCTGATCCCAGTCTGTATCACACTGGGTGCAGTCTGATCCCAGTCTGTATCACACTGGGTGCAGTCTGATCCCAGTCTGTATCACACTGGGTGCAGTCTGATCCCAGTCTGTATCACACTGTGGGTGCAGTCTGAGCCCAGTCTGTGTGACACTGGGGGTGCAGTCTGATCCCAGTCTGTATCACACTGGGTGCAGTCTGAGCCCAGTCTGTATCACACTGGGTGCAGTCTGAGCCCAGTCTGTATCACACTGGGTGCAGTCTGAGCCCAGTCTGTATCACACTGGGTGCAGTCTGAGCCCAGTCTGTATCACACTGGGTGCAGTCTGATCCCAGTCTGTCACACTGGGTGCAGTCTGATCCCAGCCTGTATCACACTGGGTGCAGTCTGATCCCAGTCTGTATCCCACTGGGTGCAGTCTGATCCCAGTCTGTATCCCACTGGGGGTGCAGTCTGATCCCAGTCTGTCACACTGGGTGCAGTCTGATCCCAGTCTGTATCACACTGGGTGCAGTCTGATCCCAGTCTGCATCACACTGTGGGTGCAGTCTGATCCCAGTCTGTATCACACTGTGGGTGCAGTCTGATCCCAGTCTGTCACACTGGGTGCAGTCTGATCCCAGTCTGTATCACACTGTGGGTGCAGTCTGATCCCAGTCTGTCACACTGGGTGCAGTCTGATCCCAGTCTGTATCACACTGGGTGCAGTCTGAGCCCAGTCTGTCACACTGTGGGTGCAGTCTGATCCCAGTCTGTATCACACTGTGGGTGCAGTCTGATCCCAGTCTGTATCACACTGTGGGTGCAGTCTGATCCCAGTCTGTATCACACTGTGGGTGCAGTCTGATCCCAGTCTGTATCACACTAGGGAGCAGTCTGATCCCAGTCTGTATCACAGTGTGGGTGCAGTCTGATCCCAGTCTGTATCACACTGGGTGCAGTCTGAGCCCAGTCTGTGTGACACTGGGGGTGCAGTCTGAGCCCAGTCTGTATCACACTGTGGTTGCAGTCTGATCCCAGTCTGTATCACATTGGGTGCAGTCTGATCCCAGTCTGTATCACGTTGGGTACAGTCTGATCCCAGTCTGTCACACTGTGGGTGCAGTCTGATCCCAGTCTGTATCACATTGGGTGCAGTCTGATCCCAGTCTGTCACACTGTGGGTGCAGTCTGATCCCAGTCTGTATCACACTGTCGGTGCAGTCTGAGCCCAGTCTGTATCACACTGTGCTTGCAGTCTGAGCCCAGTCTGTGTGACACTGGGTGCAGTCTGATCCCAGTTTGTATCACACTGGGGGTGCAGTCTGATCCCAGTCTGTATCACACTGGGGGTGCAGTCTGATCCCAGTCTGTCAGACTGGGTGCAGTCTGATCCCAGTCTGTATCACACTGGGTGCAGTCTGATCCCAGTCTGTCACACTGTGGGTGCAGTCTGATCCCAGTCTGTATCACACTGGGTGCAGTCTGAGCCCAGTCTGTATCACATTGGGTGCAGTCTGATCCCAGTCTGTATCACACTGGGTGCAGTCTGATCCCAGTCTGTATCTCACTGTGGGTGCAGTCTGATCCCAGTCTGTATCACACTGTGGCTGCAGTCTGAGCCCAGTCTGTATCACACTGTGGGTGCAGTCTGAGCCCAGTCTGTATCACACTGTGGGTGCAGTCTGATCCCAGTTTGAATCACACTGGGTGCAGTCTGATCCCAGTCTGTATCACACTGGGTGCAGTCTGAGCCCAGTCTGTGTGACACTGGATGCAGTCTGATCCCAGTCTGTATCACACTGTGGGTGCAGTCTGATCCCAGTCTGTATCACACTGTGGGTGCAGTCTGAGCCCAGTCTGTATCACACTGTGGGTGCAGTCTGAGCCCAGTCTGTATCACACTGTGGGTGCAGTCTGATCCCAGTTTGAATCACACTGGGTGCAGTCTGATCCCAGTCTGTATCACACTGGGTGCAGTCTGAGCCCAGTCTGTATCACACTGGGTGCAGTCTGAGCCCAGTCTGTCACACTGTGGGTGCAGTCTGAGCCCAGTCTGTCACACTGTGGGTGCAGTCTGATCCCAGTCTGTATCACACTGGGTGCAGTCTGATCCCAGTCTGTATCACACTGGGTGCAGTCTGATCCCAGTCTGTATCTCACTGGGTGCAGTCTGAGCCCAGTCTGTGTGACACTGGGTGTGCAGTCTGATCCCAGTCTGTGTGACACTGGGGGTGCAGTCTGATCCCAGTCTGTATCACACTGGGTGCAGTCTGAGCCCAGTCTGTGTGACACTGGGTGCAGTCTGAGCCCAGTCTGTCACACTGCGGGTGCAGTCTGAGCCCAGTCTGTCACACTGTGGGTGCAGTCTGATCCCAGTCTGTCACACTGTGGGTGCTGTCTGAGCCCAGTCTGTATCACACTGGGTGCAGTCTGATCCCAGTCTGTCACACTGGGTGCAGACTGAGTCCAGTCTGTATCACACTGGGTGCAGTCTGATCCCAGTCTGTATCACACTGTGGGTGCAGTCTGATCCCAGTCTGTATCACACTGGGTGCAGTCTGATCCCAGTCTGTATCACACTGGGTGCAGTCTGTCACACTGGGTGCAATCTGATCCCAGTCTGTATCATTCTGGGTGCAGTCTGAGCCCGGTCAGTATCACACTGGGTGCAGTCTGAGCCCAGTCTGTATCACACTGGGTGCAGTCTGATCCCAGTCTGTATCACACTGGGTGCAGTCTGATCCCAGTCTGTCAGACTGGGTGCAGTCTGATCCCAGTCTGTATCACACTGGGTGCAGTCTGAGCCCAGTCTGTCACACTGTGGGTGCAGTCTGATCCCAGTCTGTATCACACTGGGTGCAGTCTGAGCCCAGTCTGTATCACATTGGGTGCAGTCTGATCCCAGTCTGTATCACACTGGGTGCAGTCTGATCCCAGTCTGTATCACACTGTGGGTGCAGTCTGATCCCAGTCTGTATCACACTGTGGGTGCAGTCTGAGCCCAGTCTGTCTCAGACTGTGGGTGCAGTCTGATCCTAGTTTCAATCACACTGGGTGCAGTCTGATCCCAGTCTGTATCACACTGGGTGCAGTATGATCCCAGTCTGTATCACACTGGGTGCAGTCTGATCCCAGTCTGTATCACACTGGGTGCAGTCTGAGCACAGTCTGCATCACACTGGGTGCAGTCTGATCCCAGTCTGTATCACACTGGGTGCAGTCTGATCCCAGTCTGTCACACTCGGGGTGCAGTCTGATCCCAGTGTGTCACACTGTGGGTGCAGTCTGAGCCCAGTCTGTATCACACTGGGTGCAGTCTGATCCCAGTCTGTATCACACTGGGTGCAGTCTGAGCCCAGTCTGTATCACTCTGGGTGCAGGTTGAGCCCAGTCTGTGACACTGGGGGTGCAGTCTGATCCCAGTCTGTATCACACTGGGTGCAGTCTGATCCCAGTCTGTATCACACTGTGGGTGCAGTCTGAGCCCAGTCTGTATCACACTGGGAGCAGTCTGATCCCAGTCTGTATCACACTGGGTGCAGTCTGATCCCAGTCTGTATCACACTGGGTGCAGTCTGATCCCAGTCTGTATCACACTGGGTGCAGTCTGATCCCAGTCTGTATCACACTGCGTGCAGTCTGATCCCAGTCTGTATCACACTGGGTGCAGTCTGATCCCAGTCTGTATCACACTGTGGGTGCAGTCTGATCCCAGTCTGTATCACACTGGGTGCAGTCTGATCCCAGTCTGTATCACACTGTGGGTGCAGTCTGATCCCAGTCTGTGTCACACTGGGTGCAGTCTGATCCCAGTCTGTCTCACTGGGTGCAGTCTGATCCTAGTCTGTATCACACTGTGGGTGCAGTCTGATCCCAGTCTGTATCACACTGGGTGCAGTCTGATCCCAGTCTGTCACACTGTGGGTGCAGTCTGAGCCCAGTCTGTCACACTGTGGGTGCAGTCTGATCCCAGTCTGTATCACACTGGGTGCAGTCTGAGCCCAGTCTGTATCACACTGTGGGTGCAGTCTGATCCCAGTCTGTCACACTGTGGGTGCAGTCTGAGCCCAGTCTGTATCACACTGTGGGTGCAGTCTGAGCCCAGTCTGTCACACTGGGTGCAGTCTGAGCCCAGTCTGTCACACTGTGGGTGCAACTCTTGCACACTGTCAGTCTGTTACTCCTAAGCCAGTTCCTGAACCAAGAGTCGCAGCTGAATCTGTGCTTCGGTGGAGGTGAAGGCACTGGCTGGTAATTGGCTGCTTCCTTATCAAAGGGCTGCTGCGGATCCCAGTGAAGCTGCCACTAGCTCCACTGGTGAAAAACCTTCCCTGATGTTGCTGCAACTGAGAGCTGTAGACTACAGAGTGACAGACCGACCTCAGAGGCTGCATGAAGGTGCAATGTCCATCATTCTTTTCAGATGAGTACCCTTGAGTTTTCGGTCCCACTGCTCTGAATTCCTGGGCATCCTTCTCAGCTTCCTCTGGGAGGTTGGCAGATCCACACCCACTCCCCTCTCCTCCAGCTCCCTGGTGCTTAGTGAATCACCCAGTGCCCCTTCCTCACCAACACTATCTAATTCCTCCCCCCCAGGTGAAGGTATCTGAGCTGGTCTCTGGGAGTGGAGAGGGCTGAGATCGATGGGGTGGCGGCAGAGGAATAAGGGTCAGTATCTTGGTCCAGGGACTCATGGGTGGTCTTCCACATCTTCTGCCTCAACATCATCATTGCATTAAAGATGGCAATTTTCCTGTTCCTATCATCCTCTTCCATACCCTGCCTTTTGTTGCAGTGATGGATCTGCAGGAAAGGAGGGTAGGAGCTAGGAATGGGTGCGCATTACTACCGTGGAATTCAGGAAAAGTATGGCTCAGTGCTGCTTTGCCGGGGTGTCATGATGACCAAGTAGGTGTGGAGGCACTAACTTGCTGCCTGCACCATCCCACCAAAGTTTGCCATCTCCCATCGCTAGAGCTCAGTGCCTGCTGCTCCCAGGGAGTGAGCTCCTGCTGGAGACCCCCCTCTCCACCTCCAGTGGGAGCTTGTGGTCAGCCCACCTCTCTGCCACTGAGAGGCTATCAGGTCTGGGAAAGGATCCAGCCAGGGCCATAAGCCAGCAATAGAGGTAAAGGGGAATGGAGCCAGGGCCCCGGGCTGGGGTGAAGGGTGTCGGGCCAGGGCCCCGGGCTGGGGTGGAGGGTGTCGGGCCAGGGCCCCGGGCTGGGGGTGGAGGGGGTCGGGCCAGGGCCCCGGGCTGGGGTGGAGGGGGTCGGGCTAGGGGTGGAGGGGGATCGAGGCAGGAGATAAGGCAACCCCAAAAAATAAATAAAAGTCAAAGCGCAGAACCACCTTCCCTGAAGATGCAAATTTGACGCTGTGAGGACTGAAGGTTAACATTATATAATGTTGTAAATAAGATAGCTGGGTGTGACTAGGTGTGATGGATTAGCACTGTGTGATACTGCCTGGAAGTACAAGAAGTGTGTGCTGTATGCAGGACCTTTAACATATTATACGTAGTTTTTTATAGTGGCTTTCATTTTGAGGCAATTAACACAGGGAGACACAGGGCATCAGACTCTGAGTGGGGGCCTGGAGCAGAGGGCAACAGGCAGGTGGTTTTTATATAACGCGGCCTCCTCTTCAGTGTCTGTTCCAAGCAGGTGCTGTGGGGCAGAAGTGCTGCTCAGGCTCACATTATAGAGCTGCTGAATTCAAATATAAGTGAGGGACCCGATGACTATTGCAGAGAGACTAGTGTACAGGCTCCCTGTGCCCTTCGCATTGAGGAGTACTCAGCCTCTCGGGCACATTGGGGAACTCTCAGCCTCTCGGGCACATTGGGGAACTCTCGGCCTCTCGGGCTCATTGGGGAACTCTCGGCCTCTCGGGCTCACTGGGGAACTCTCAGCCTCTCGGGTACATTGGGGAACTCTCAGCCTCTCGGGCACATTGGGGAACTCTCAGCCTCTCGGGCTCATTGGGGAACTCTCAGCCTCTCAGGCACATTGAGGAACTCTCGGCCTCTCGGGCACATTGAGGAACTCTCGGCCTCTCGGGCACATTGGGGAACTCTCAGCCTCTCGGGCACATTGAGGAACTCTCAGCCTCTCAGGCACATTGAGGAACTCTCAGCCTCTCGGACACATTGGGGAACTCTCGGCCTCTCGGGCACATTGAGGAACTCTCAGCCTCTCGGGCACATTGAGGAACTCTCAGCCTCTCGGACACATTGAGGAACTCTCGGCCTCTCGGGTACATTGAGGAACTCTCGGCCTCTCGGGCACATTGAGGAACTCTCGGCCTCTCGGGCACATTGAGGAACTCTCGGCTCTCGGGCACATTGGGGAACTCTCGGCCTCTCGGGCACATTGGGGAACTCTCTGCCTCTCGGATACATTGGGGAACTCTCGGCCTCTCGGGCACATTGGGGAACTCTCAGCCTCTCGGGCACATTGGGGAACTCTCGGCCTCTCGGGCACATTGGGGAACTCTCAGGCACATTGAGGAACTCTCAGCCTCTCGGGTACATTGGGGAACTCTCAGCCTCTCGGGCACATTGAGGAACTCTCGGCCTCTCGGGCTCATTGGGGAACTCTCAGCCTCTCGGGCACATTGAGGAACTCTCGGCCTCTCGGGCTCATTGGGGAACTCTCGGCCTCTCGGGCACATTGAGGAACTCTGGGCCTCTCGGGCACATTGAGGAACTCTCGGCCTCTCGGGCTCATTGGGGAACTCTCGGGCGATCGGGCACATTATAGGCCTCAGGGCTCCCCTCCCAATGTTCCAGGGAGCCGGTGCCCGATGTGTTTCAGCATCGACCCCACCATCTTTGTACAATGCCCCTTAAAATAACATGCCAGAGCTTAGGGCCTTGGCAGTTGTAGACACGGCCGCCAATGGTAGAGCGATGAAAATCGGGGATGTGCAAGAGAAAGAAAAATACTTGCATTTATATAGCACCTTACTCGTCCACCGGACATCCCAAAGTGCTTTACAGCCAATGAAGTACTTTTTGAAGTGTAGTCACTGTTGTAATGTAGGAAACGCGGCAGCCAAATTACACACAGCAAGCTCTTAATAAACAGCAACGTGATAATGACCAGATAATCTGTTTGTGATGTTGATTGATGAATAAATATTGGCCAGGACACCAGGGATTACTCATCTGCTCCTCTTCAAAATAGTGCCATGGCATCTTTTACGTCCACCTGAAAGAACAGATGGGGCCTCGATTTAGCGTCTCATCTGAAAGACGGCATCTCCGACAGTGCTGCACTGGAGTGTCAGCCTAGATTTTGTGCTCAAGTGCCTGGAGTGGGACTTGAATCCACAACCTTCTTGATTCAGAGGCGAGAGTGCTACCCACTGAGCCATGGCTGAGGCCAGAATTGGAGAAATGCAGAGATCTCGTAGGGTTGTGGGGCTGGAGGAGGTTACAGAGATAGGGAGGGGCGAGGCCATGGAGGGATTTGAAAACAAGGATGAGAATTCTAAAATCGAGGCGTTGCTGAACCAGGAGCCAATGTCGGTCAGCGAGCACAGGGGTGAACACTTCAGAGCAAGTGCAGCCAGAGGAATAGGGTTACTGGGGTTAATGTGCTAATGCTTTTAATCCACGCCAGTGAAGTTACTGCGTCGTGTCAAAGGGATTAGAGTTTAGCAGCTGAATCCCAGAATGCTGCAGCTTCTGGTTACCATGGAAACCGAACACAGGTGGAAATAGGCAGCTGGCCGGCTTGTGGTAGATCAAAATGGCAGGGCCCGGGGACCACCTGCAGGCACCAGGGTAAGTCCCGGGGTGGGGGCGGTGGAATTGTGGCTGTTTCACAGATGGGAAGTGGGGGAGCCCGGGACAGCAGAGGCCCAAACTTTCCTTGGGCCTGGACGAACACTTTTTTAAAATTCGTTTATGGGATGTGGGTGTCGCTGGCAAGGCCTGCTTTTATTGCCCATCCCTAAATGCATTTGAGAAGGTGGTGGTGAGCCGCCTTCTTGAATTGCTGCAGTCCGTGTGGTGAAGGAACTCCCACAGTGCTGTTAGGGAGGGAGTTCCAGGATTTTGACCCAGCGACGATGAAGGATCGGCGATATACTTCTAAGTCAGGTTGGTGTGTGACTCGGAGGGGAACTTGGAGGTGGTGGTGTTCCCATGCGCCTGCTGCCCTTGTCCTTCTAGGTGGTAGAGGTCGCGGGTTTGGGAGGTGCTGCCGAAGAAGCCTTGGTGAGTTGCTGCAGTGCATCTTGTAGATGGTACACACTGCAGCCACGGTGTGCCGGTGGTGGAGGGAGTGAATATTTAAGGTGGTAGATGGGGTGCCAATCAAGCGGGCTGCTTTGTCCTGTATGGTGTCGAGCTTTTTGAGTGTTGTTGGAGCTGCACTCATCCAGGCAAGTGGAGAATATTCCATCACACTCCTTACTTGTGCCTTGTAGATGGTAGAAAGGCTTTGGGGAATCGGGAGGTGAGACACTCGCTGCAGAATACCCAGCCTCTGACCTGCTCTTGTTGCCACAGTATTTATGTGGCTGGTCCTTCTGGCACCATTAAGGAAAGTTTTGACTTGCCTCAGAGAGCCTCCTCTTCTCCCCGCCAGGGATCACTGAGCATGTATTAATGAGGGCCCCTGCCTGAGTCACCTCAGCCGCCCATAAAAAAGGGTCCGGATAAGTTAATGGTGGGCAGGAATCGAGTGGGAACGGGACGTTAAGTCTTTGCACAGAATTCCTTGTGGTTGCATCGATCTCCTGCTGTAACTCCAGCGGGAGAGGGGTGGAATCCCGGGAAACATCAGACACCCAGTTACACCAAGTCTTCGCTGTGTCCAGTGACACCTGATAAGTAACTCAGGCAAAAATAGGAAGGTGCAGTGATAATACTCTACAACATTTTAATCCAAGTGCCCCATTGGGCAGATGTTCTGCTGACAGTTTGTCGTTTATTTTGTTGCAATTAAATGCAACCAGGGATCTCCAAGGGTGATTATTCAGTGCCAAGGTTTATGGCCTAAGTACAGTGCTGCAATTCTGCAAATACTTTGTAAGTGTATTTGTGACAATGATATAATATTTCAATTCTGGGCTCAAACTGTCCACATCAATAATATTTTCTGCTAAATTGTTTCAATAAACCTTTACATGTGGGTAAGCATGTTGCCGAGATCAATGTGGACTGGATATTATACTGAGGTCGTTCAGTAATCCCGCAGTTTGATATCTCAGAGTAAAGTCGTCTTACTGCAATTATATAGGGCCCTGGTGAGACCACACCTGGAGTGTTGTGTACAGTTTTGATCTCCTTACCTAAGGAAGGATATACTTGCCAAAGAGGGAGTGCAATGAAGGTTCACCAGACTGGTTCCTGGGATGGGGGGATTGTCCTATGAGGAGAGATTGAGTAGACTAGGCCTATATTCTCTCGAGTTTAGAAGAATGAGAGGTGATCTCATTGAAACATACAAAATTCTTACAGTGCTTGACAGGGTAGATGCAGGGAGGATGTTTCCCCTGGCTGGAGAGTCTAGAACCAGGGGTCACAGTCTCCGAATAAGGGGTCGGCCATTTAGGACTGAGATGAGGAGAAATTTCTTCACTCAGAGGGTGGTGAATCTTTGGAATTCTCTACCCCAGAGGGCTGTGGAGGCTCAGTCATTGAGTATATTCAAGACAGAGATCGATAGATTTTTGGATATTAAGGGAATCAAGGGAAATGGGGATAGTTCAGGAAAGTGGAGTTGAGCTAGAAGATCAGCCATGATCTTATTGAATGGCGGAGCAGGCCCAAGGGGTCAAATGGCCGACTCCTGCTCCTATTTCTTATGCTCTTATGTTCTCACAATACGCCGACTGACGTTTTGTTTTTGGTGTTTTATACAGCAAGCTCACTGCAAAAACTGTCAGGATACGGTCTGTTAAAAAAACACAGGCCCCACATCTGGGTCCTTTATCTTCCTTTGCGTAACTCAATCGTGTTAATAAAGTTTTTTTGTGCCAAAATAGTAGCATTACAACGAGAAGAGCCTTATTTGCATTTGATACGAGGGTCAGGGGTAGCACTTTGGGGCATTGGGCCACGCAGTGCGCTCGCAGAATGAAAGGTAGTAGCACCAGCCATGGACAAAGGGAGACGTGTGCCTTTGTAAAGTGAGAAGTAGGCAGACCCATCACCTCTCACTTATCTGGAGTGATGCATTTTGGTTCCAAAGTGTGTAACCTATTTTGTCTTATTTTTGCATTATAATTTTTGAAATCAGCTTTTGCTGATTTTCTACATGGTATATATGAAGTGATCAAGTAGTCGTTCGATGGTATTGAAAGCCTATAGATGTTGGAGGAAGGGTACACTGAGGGAGGTAAGGAGTTCCAGCATTTGGAGGTTCTTGAAGTCATAGAATCTTACAGCATCATAGGCCGTTCAGCCCATCATCGTGCCTGTCCTGTCTCTGAAAGAGCTCTCCAATTAGTCCCATTCTGCTGCTCTTTCCCCATAGTCCTGCAAATTTTTCCTTTTCAAGTATTTATCCAATTCCCATTTGAAAGTTACTATTGAATCTGTTTCCACCTCCCTTTCAGGCAGTGCATTCCAGATCACAACAATGTGCAGCCCCCAGATTCGATGCTAATTCTGACAGATGGATAAAGGGGCAAGAACCTGACTTACCCAAGTCCTACCTGCCCAGATGAAGGCGATTATGCTGATTTCAGGACGGATATCTGGGCTCCAGTTGTACTGTGCAGGTACTTGCAGAGTATATTTAATGAGGCCATTCTTGTGGTATGAATAAAAATATTGGTCTGACGCCATAATATCTCAGAAAATGGGTTGTGAGAAAGCGAAGGTCCTTCAGTGAGCCGGCACTGTGCCACAGTAATAATATAAAACATGTTACAAATGTTAACAGCTGTGAAAAAGGAGAGACAGGCTGTGTACGTGAGTGAGGAAGTGAGAAATAAACTGTGTTAGATTTACAGTGGGAGACAAGCTTTCCTGTGGCAGGGCTCATAAACAATCTGCTATAAAACACATCAACATGAGGAAGACAGAATCTCCATCTATCAGCTGATGTCAGTGAGCTGAATCTTTAAGCATGGAATTTCCTTTCCAGCTTTCTTCAAATATAATCCTTTCCGCAGTGAATTGCCACCATAGCTTTCAACATTTATTTTTTATTCTTGGGATGTGGGTGTCGCTGGCAGGGCTGGCATTTATTGCCCATCCCTAGTTGCCTTTGAGAAGGTGGTGGTGAGCCGCCTTCTTCCTGAACCGCTGCAGTCCGTGTGGTGAAGGTGCTCCCACAGTGCTGTTCGATAGGGAGTTTCAGGATTTTGACCCAGCAACAATGAAGAAACGGTGATATATTTCCAAGTCAGGATGGTGTGTGACTTGGAGAGGAACTTAGATGTTCATATTAAATCCATCCGTTTGTCCCCTCAGATCTTGGGCTAAACACTAGCTCTGTGATTAACATCGAGTATGCCTGGCAGGTGTGTTGTAAAATAAACTTGTTCAGTTCCTTGGCATGTCACACAGGGCAATGTCCTCAGGTACATGAATGCCCTGTGCCCTAACCAGCCAGTCACATATATGATGGTGCACATGCAATGCATGTATATGTGTTAAATGTTCTATTTGACCACTGGGCAACACCACATTACTAGATACTGTGCTTTAAAGGTCTCACTTCAGTCCACAGGGAGTGAGGGCATGGTACAGGAGTGGTCTTTCTTATCCTCATGTTCAAATCCCTCCATGGCATCGCCCCTCCCTATCACTGTAACCTCCTCCAGCCCTATAACCCTCCGAGATCTCTGCGTTCCTCTAACTCTGGCCTCTTGTGCATCTGCCACTCTCTTCGTCCCACCATTGGCAGCTGTGCCTTCAGCCATCAAGGCCCTGAGCTCTGGAATTCCCTCCCCTAACCTCTTTGCCTCTCTCTCCTTTAAGGCGTTGCTTAAAATCTACCACTTTGACTAAGCTTTTGGTCATCTGTCCTAATATCTCCTTAGTGGCTTGGTGTCAAATTTTGTTTGTGAAGTGCCTTGGGATATTTGTACTATGTTAAATGTGCTATATTAATGCAAGTTGTTGTTGTTGAGCATGGTGGATATATCTGGTAAAGCCCAGATCTGTAGGACAATGTCATTGGCAGATGGAAGCTCTACCTGCCTGAAGTTACAATTTTAATTTTAATCATGGACTATTATTTTAGGGATCATTTATTACTACTTTAAAAAGGTTCCATATTCTGTCTGGTTTTAATCTACAGCTAATTCATTTCTTGAGGAAAGTTTTGCTTTAGAAGAACTGCTGGTAATGAAGTGGCTGGTGACACTCAGCTGTTCAGTGACAGGGTAAAAGTTTTGAGTTGAGCAGGAAAAGGCCTCCCGCCAGCTTCGAGTGACTTTCCTACAGAACCACTCGCTCGCCCGTGGAGCAGTGGGGGAGGAAGCCCAGGTGCAGCAACAGACTAGGGCGAGAACCAGGAGCAGCAGGAAGAGCCAGTGGGGAAGAACCTTTTGCTGAGAGAGAAATCTGTGTAGGAGACCTCTTAACTATAATGCCCAGTGCATTAAGAGTCCTGTCGACATTTTCCCAAGATCCATGCACTGATGCCTTCACTTACGGTGCCTTCCCTTTTCAACACAAATCACAGGTTTGCCATTCACTATGGCTGATGAAAGCAGCTCGCCAAACTTGGCAAGAACTCTCTGAACAAACAAAAGTTGTAATGTGATCAAACTTTTAATTTATAAATGTGTGTGTGTGTAAAAGAGAATGTGTGTGTATATGTGTGAAAATGTGTGTGTGAGAGAATGTGTGTGTGTGTGACTGAGACTGTGAGAGTGTGGGTGGGTGTGTATGTGTGATAGTGTTTGTGTGAGAGTATGGGTGGGTTTGCTTGTATGTGTCGGTTTCCACCACAGTGCTCCCCTTTGGTGAGTATGTGAAATATGTCCTCTGATGCTTTTTCTAGGCAGGAGTGCATGCTGTGGCTCAGTGGGTAGCACACTTGCCTCTGGGTCAGAAGGTTGTGGGTTCAAGTCCCACTCCAGGGACTTGAGCACATAAAGCTAGGCTGACACTCCAGTGCAGTGCTGAGGGAGCGCTGCACTGTCGGAGGTGCTGTCTTTTGGATGAGGCCCCATCTGCTCTCTCAGGTGGATGGAAAAGATCCCATGCAACTATTTCAAAGAAGAGCCAGGGGAGTTATCCCTGGGGTCCTGGCCAATATTTATCCCTCAACCAATATAACAAAAACAGATTATCTGGTCATTATCACAACGCTGTTTGTGGGAGCTTGCTGTGTGCAAATTGGCTGCCGCATTTCCCCCATTACAACAGTGACGCCACTTCGAAAGTACTTCATTGACCAAAGTGCTTTGAGACGTCCGGTGGTCATGAAAGGCGCTATATAAAGGCAAGTCTTTTTTCTTTTGCATGAGGTAAATGGGTGCTCTGCATGTCAGTCGGAGCTTCTAAGGATTGGCGTCACCCTTTCTAGCACCAGCTGAGTCCTGAGATGGACTTGCTCCAGAACCTCTGCTGCCAAGTTGGCTGGGTGGGCTTCTGTGCTTTCCAGCACCTGTGCAGGCATTGGAGGGGGCTCGCTGGGGGCCCCAGATGTGTTGGTGCTCTGAGAGACAGCAACATTATCTGTGTCCATTCCAGTCATATCTCAAACACTATCACACATACAAACCCACCCACACTCTCACACATTCTCTCAGTCACACACTCACATTTTCACACATACACACACATTCTCTCTCTCACACACAAACACATGCTCTCTCACACAGATATACACACATTCTCTCACACACACACACCCGGGTACTGTCTCACAAAGGGCGCAGTCATGTGCCTGTTTTTATAATTATTTCACAACACGGAGTCAAAAACACTTGGAGGTTTATTAAAGGTTAAATGAACCAACATACTCACAGCCAACACCAAGATTACATAAGATGTTGCCATAGAAGTACAGCCAGTTGAACTCAACTTACTCCTTCCGATTTCTTCCCACCTGTAGTCATGATCTCACCTAATTTATATTGTTTCTAGGCTGCACTAATCCATAGGCCTCTGCATCTCTAACCCTTCACCCATATTTCCAGTACTAAGTCTCTGGTAGATGATCCAGACCTGGAGATCAGTGAAGCCCTACCGCAGTGTCTTGTCCAATGAATGTCCTTTTCACACCCCTCGTCACTGTGGCAACAATCTGAGCATCCTTGAGAGAGGTCCTGACCATTCCTAGGTCACCATATCTGTCACTGCCAACTCTATACATCTGGAAACATTGCAGGAAGGTTTGTGACCGTATCATGTCGGCCAAGGTAAGAGAAACTCCCCAGACCTTTCATTAGTGCACTGTACCAATCATGTCAGCCATTTAGAATTACCTCCTCCCGCACTCTCTTAAAGTACTTTCAGTGCTACCCTTCGATACCCAGGAGGCAGTGGGATGCCCTGTACGCTCCCCCAGCCTTCACGTAGAAGCATTCCTTCACTCACACCCACATGCATCTATCGTACAAATATCTGTCGTAATGTAGCTGCCTTTGAAAGCACCTATGCTCACATCCATTATGCACTGCTTGCTGACTCTTGGGTGTTACTGTATATCATGGAAACAGTAACTACTTCTCACTTTCTGTACTCTGAAGGAGAAGACAGAGCAGAGGCCTCTGAACTCCTATGAGGAAGATGCTCCGGAAATGGTGGTGAGCGACTCCATCAAAGGTGTGGGTATCGGGCTGTAAGGAAAGGGTTAATCAGACTGACTTGACGTGCGCTAATGTAAGACTGCTGTTGATATTGGAGTAATCTTAGTTTTAGTCTTTGTTTGTTAAGCAGGGAAGTATGATTCAGCTTTAAAGTCATGACCACTGAACCTTTGAACTGGGACTGACCCTACAGCTCTGGCAAGTTTCAATATGAAGTAATCACCTACTAATGAAGGAACTTAATTCAAGACGTGACATTGCCTACTGGTTCCTAAGTTTCAGGGAGTTGTAATCACGGATACTGGGTGCAAGGACAAAGTCTTGCAAAATGGCAACATCTGGGCCAATATTATCTTTTTAATTGGGGTTTCTGCGAAATGGGGAATTAGCTGGTGCCGGATGGTCCAGAATCAAAGACATACTTAGAATTAAAAGTTTCACATGGCAGAATAGCAATTATATGTAACAAGAGCAAAGATTATTGATAAGATAGCGAAGTAAGAGAGTGATACTGATCTCATTCGCCCAACGGAAAAAGAGCTCGTTAGTAAAGAAACCAGCTTATAATTTGTAGATAGGAGTTGCTATGGTAACACTAAAGCTTTTCATAGAATGCTGGCGGCCTCAACTTATGACCTCACACTGCTCTATGATGGAATTGCGATGGCATCATCCAATTGTACCTCAGTGCTCACTGTGTAAATGATGATGTCATCAGCTCACCTAAAATGTAAAGTTTAGCTCAATGGAAAAAGAGCTCGCCCGTAAAGAACCCAACTTATCAACTGACATTATTGTAAAAGTATAAGTCCAATTAGATTCTCCTTCTATGGAGTTGTATTTTGACTTTCGGTATAATTTTTCAAGATGATGAGGGGTTTTGATAGAGTAAATAGAGAAAAACTATTCCCTCTGGCGAGTGGGTCAATAACCACAGGTCATAGATTCAAAATCATTGGAGAAAGATCTAGAGGGGAGAAGAGGAGAAATATTTTCACTCAGAGTTGTCGGGATCTGGAACGCTTTGCCTGAAAAGATGGTGGAAGCTGATTCCATAAATTATTTTAAAACTGAGTTGGACAGGGAGTTGAGGATGAGCAACTTACAGGGTTACAGACACTAAGCACGACAGCTCATTCAAAGAGCCAACACAGGCACGACGGGCCGAATGGCCTCCTCCTGTGCTGTGATTTTTTATGAATAATCATGTGATGCAGAAATGTGTGAATTGTCATGTAGTTGGAATGTGCGAAAAATGGTAGACTATAATGTGCATTTGGATTCATAAAGGTTTGACCGGCCTGCAATGCTGAGCTCAGAACTGTAAAATATTCGAGTCGCCGATCATCAGGTGTGGTTGTAAGTACGATGGCCTAGAAATTCGGGACTGCCACAAAAGCTGCCGGTGCCACCGCGGCCGAGAGGTTAAGGGCCGCCGAAAATGGTGGCGCCTGCAGGACCGAAAAATTGGCGCGGAGGACAATTATCATTAGCCCAGCACTAAGCGCTCAGTGTAACTTGGTCAGGTGGGCAGAACAGTGGCAAATGGAATTCAATCCGGAGAAGTGTGAGGTAATGCATTTGGGGAGGGCTAACAAGGAAAGGGAATACACATTAAATGGTAGGACACTGAGTAGTGTAGAGGAACAAAGGGCCCTTGGAGTGCATGTCCACAGATCCCTGAAGGTAGCAGGCCAGGTAGATAAGATGGTTAAGAAGGCATACGGAATGCTTGCCTTTATTAGCCGTGGCATAGAATACAAGAGCAGGGGGGTTATGCTTCAACTGTATAAAACACAAGTTAGGCCTCAGCTAGAGTACTGCATGCAGTTCTGGTCACCACATTACAGGAAAGATGTGATTGCACTAGAGAGGGTACAGAGGAGATTTACAAGGATTTTGCCGGGAGTAGAGAATCTTGGCTATGAGGAAAGACTGGATAGGCTGGGTCTGTTTTCCTTGGAACAGAGGAGGCTGAGGGGAGACCTTATTGAGGTGTAGAAAATGATGAGGGGCCGAGATAAAGTGGATAGAAAGGACCTATTTCCCTTAGCAGAGGGGTCAAAAACCAGGGGGCACAGATTTAAAGTAATTGGTGGAAGGTTTAGAGGGGATTTGAGGGGAAATTTCTTCACTCAGAGGGTTGTGGGGGTCTGGAACTCACTGCCTGAAAGGGTGGTAGAGGCAGGAACCCTAACCACATTTAAAAAGTACTTGGATGTGCACTTGGGATGCTCTAACCTGCAGGGTTACGGACCGAGAGCTGGGAAGTGGGATTAGGCTGGATAGCTCTTTGTTGGCCGGCACGGACACGATGGGCTGAAATGGCCTCCTTCCGTGCTGTAACTTTCTATGATTCTATAACACTGTCCTGGTGCCGTTGGTCCCGGCAGCAGGCCCCAATGTGGCGTGGCAGCTTCAACAGCCGCTGAAAGTGAGGCTGTGATTTCACAAAGCATTGTGGGATTCTTAAAAGGGCAATGCCTTTTGAAATCATAAAAATAAAATGATGTTAGCCCTTACAGCTCAACTGCCTTCTGGAAAAACAAATTAAACATTAAAAAGAATTCCCAATGGGAGCCTTCAGCTCTTTAGCTGAATTCCCTTCTGCACCTAAAAAAATGGGAAAAGTGCTTCAGCACTAACACAAATGGCTGAACAAGCCAGGGAAGCGGCAGCCAGGGTCTCGCACGCAGCACTCCAGCTTTGTGCAGGGGGTCAATACTGCAAGAGAGGTCCTCTACCCACAGGGGCCAGGAGGCCCTGCAGAAAGAATGTTGTGGGACCAGATCACTGAGGCCGTCACTGCCAGCAGTGTCGTCCCCACAACCTGGCTCCAGTGCCCAAAGAAGCTTCATGACCTCAGACCAGTGGTCAAGATCAGTGAATGCACCTTCAAAAGCCGTCTCCTACCAACTGCATCACTAGCCTCACACACTGCTCAATGCACGACTTCCCCCTGTCCCACCCATCACTCACCTACCAACAATCTGCACCAATCACGAGACACACCTTCTATTCCTAGCTTCACCTCACCCCCTTGGAGGAGACGGTGCTGGCCATTCTTGGCGGGGGCATGGCTGAGCCCTTGGCCAGCGGTGGGGCGGAAAGGATACAAGATGCTGGCATCCTCATACGTTATCCTCCTTCTTGCATGCACCTCTTGGCTTTCCCACCCTCCCCTCACCACAACTCCACCCTTGTGCCTTTCTCATTTCACACACCCGAGAAATGCAGCCTGCCCAGCTAGTGGTTGACCAAGAAGAGGGAGAAAAGAGTGATGAAGAAGAAACAGAAACTGTGACTCGATTCGACGCTCCCAGCTTCTCAAGGTCGATTTGCATTGTCCCATACTGACAGTCAGCAGCCTTCCACCAGCCATGCTGCAGCCACTGGGTGGCACTGCATGACATCAGTAGGATAGGCAAAGGCACACACAAGACACTCACTAAAGGAATGCATAAGAGTGATGAGTTGACTCCTTGATATCATATTGGATGGATAGATGTATAAAGTTGGATTGGAAAGTTTGCTTTGTGGTAGCTTTTATTTCAGCATTGTGGCCAAGAGGACACTGTGTTGGTCATTAACAGAGGGAAGATAAGGTGTGGGACAAATGGTGAAAGGGGAATTGTGGTTGTGGTCACTGGTACCACAGGCATATGATTCCATCCCAGCCAGAAAGCGCTGTCTGGGTTGCATCTTTCCTCTGCTTCCTCCTCTTCTGCGTCTTACTCTTCCCTCTGGGAGCAGATGGTGTAAATCTGAAATAAAAGCATAAAATGCTGGAAATACTCAGCAGCTCAGGCAGCCTCTCGACCTGAGACGTGAACTCTCTTTCTCTCTCCACAGATGTTGCCTGACCTGCTGAGTTTTTCCAGCATTTTCTGTCTTCTCAGAGGCCTTTCTTTAGCATCCGAGGCCTTGCAAGCATCCAGCAGCACTCCCTGCACACTTAAAAAACTTTTAACACGTATTGCACCAAGCCACTACTTCAACAAAATAAAAACAAATCCAGTTCAAAAGCTTAAATGCAAACTTACCTGAAAGATGTGTGTGTCCCTTTAGGAGGTGCTGACAGTGTCTCTGTGAGTCTGCTGAACGCTGGGTTTTCATGGCAAGCTTAGGCCACAGTGCTGAGCTCAGCGCTAAGATCCAAGTTCGCTGAGGCAACATTAAGTCGACGTCACCCTCTCTTAATTTACATTTCCAGGGCCAGCGCTGCTATCGGCATCGCTAACGCCCTAACCAAAATGGTGGCCGCCGAGTCCCACGCCAAAGAAGGGCGCTAGAGTGGCGGCCGCCATTTTTAGACCAGAGCACGGCGAAAACTCGTGGCGGTAAGTGGGCCAAATTTCTAGGCCTATCTTTTTTAGTGAATGGTTAAGTACACTTTGCACTTGGAGTACTGTGCACAGTTCTGGCCTCCATATTATAAAAGGGATATAGAGGCACTGGATTCCAGAAGGTGCAAACAAGATTTACAAGGATGATATCAGAACCTAGAGGTTATAACTATCAGGAAAGATTGAAGATGCTGGGGCTCTGTTCTCTGGAAAAGAGAAGACTGAGGGCTGGCCTGATAGAGGTCTTAGAGTGGAACCTGCTACCACAGGGGGCAGGTGAGGCGAACAACATAGATGCATTATGTACACACATATATACATATACACACACATAAATACACACACACATATATATACATATAAATACACGCCCCACACACACACACATATATATGATTGATTACAGAATCATAGAATGGTTACAGTACAGCAGGAGGCCATTCGGAATCAATCCCAAACAGAGCAGTGTGCAGATTTGTATCAATTCTGTGAACCCATCATGGACTCAGCTCTCTACTTCAGGTGCCATTGCCGTCTCTCTACTGCTACTGACAGTAGCAACAAAAGCAGTCAGGCTGTCGGACATCTGTTAAGTGCCTTGACAGGTGATCATCATCAGGTTAAAGGGGCTGGGGCCACTGACACAATGGAGCAGAGGTTTCCACATTTCTATGGCAGATAAGCTCAGCAGGAAAGCTCCCTTCACGGGCCTGGCTGTGCCCGAGCTGGTGGATGCTCTGCTCGATCGGCAATGAACGATGTTTGGTTCACTAGGACGTACAACGCCTGGGCCCCACTAACCCCTCGTGTGGAAGATGGTGACTCAGGGAGGTAATGTCCCTGACTAGTAGTGAGATGCAAAAACTTCAGTGACAATCAGCCACCAGATCAAGTGAAAAGTCTGCAGAGAGTCCGACAAAGGAGAGGCTTGATTTGGTCAGCCTTGATTTGGTCAGCCCATAGATTTTGAAACATCCTGCTGCTGTAGGTATTAAGGAATATGGGGCACAGGCGGGTATATGGAGTTAGGTCACAGATCAGCCATGATCTCATTGAATGGCGGAACAGGCTCGAGGGCTGAATGGCCTACTCCTGTTCCCATAGGTCTAGCTGACAGGTATGGAGGCTTATAGAGAAGGAAAAAGTGAGGGACAAGTAACGTGAAATTTAACTTCGCATCCAAAAGACGGCACCGCCGACAGTGCAGCACTCTCTCAGTACTGCATTGGGCGTGTCAGCCTAGATTTGTGCTCAAGTCTCTGGAGTGGGGTTTGAACCCACAACCCCCTGACTCCGAGGCGAGAGTGCTTCCACTGAGCCAAGGCTGACAGTAATGCTCCCCCTGGTCAAACAATTTGCCATCATTCACTTGGGTGAGGTATTTGGGTGAGACACTCGACAGGGACAGAGCCCAACAAGACTCGGCCTCTGCCGGAGAGAGAGCTCAGATGATATTACACTCCCGCAGTTTTAGTTTGAACCGAGGGCTCCGCTATTTAGGCTGCAAAGCTGTAGGTCCACAAACGAACGATCTCTGTGAGGCTGGTGTCGCGATAAGAGAGCAACAGTCAGCAGCAGAAATCCCTGGGATCTGAATTAAAATGGTGCTGATAAATGGAACAGCAGTAAAATATTCCATTTAAATGACCAGCAAGTTCCCAGCTGGGAGGTACCCAGTCTGCACAACTGAACTACTGACCAGACAAACTCACTGAACCACCTGGGACTGGGAGAAAATTGTCTGGAAAAAAAGGTTATTTTTGACAGAATGTGTCAGTTTTATATTATTAAACACAGACTCCAAGTTGTTGTCATGTTTCATGATTAGGTCATTTTTCCACAGAAAGGATTTACTAAGAGTTACTTTTAAGGCAACGTGCATTTAGGCAAGTTTAAAAAGGCTGAGACAATGGATAGATACTATTGAGCTGCGTTTAATGTTGTTTCCTTATAGACTATAAATAATAAGCAATTTGTTAGCTCGTCTCAATGATTGAAAAGCACCTGACCCCCATTGTGTGACTGTGACAGCTAATAGACACTGGGACACCAGCTAGCAGAAACTCTGTGGCCTTGTGCTCTTACAGTGAGAAGGTTTGGATATGATGCACATGAACTCCTCGAATGACTGTGTGACTGGGCTGTGTGTGTGTGAAGGACGGCAGTGTCGGTGAGGTTCTGGAGGTTGCTAGCACCCTTGAGACTGCCAGAGTCACCACCTTCAGGATCGGTGGGGAGAAAATTAGAAAAGGAGGGAAAGGGTGAGCTCGGACCCCAGCTATGAGTGTCGTGTGGAATCCATTCCTGGCGCTGGGTGAGTTTTCACAGGTCTGGACAGCGGGGTTCGCGGCTGTATGGGAGCGATCTAACTCCAGAATCAGTGGCACCGGAGCAAAGCAAGAGGAGAAGACAACCCATAATCACACCACCAACGGCAGAGAAAAATTTGCAAATGTGGGAAATCCTGGACGCTTCTCGTGGCCTGGACGACCATGTGTGCGGGAAGTGTCGCCAGCTACAGCAGCTCGAGCTCCGGGTTTCGGAGCTTGAGCGGCGGCTGGAGTCACTGCTGTGCATCCGCGAGGCTGAGAACTTCATGGATAGCACGTTTCTAGAGCTGGTCACCCCGCAGCTTAAGAGTGTGCAGGCAGAGAGTGCAGGGAATGGGTGACCGTCAGACAGAAAAGGAGGACCAGGCAGGTAGTGCAGGAGTCCCGAGTGCATCTCGCTCTCCAACCCGTATTCAGTTCTGGATACTGGTGAAGGCGATGGTTCTTCTGGGGAGTGCAGCCAGAGCCAAGTCCACGGCACCAGGAGGAAGAAGAGTGGAAGAGCAATCGTGATAGGGGATTTGATAGTTACGGGAATAGATAGGCGTTTCTGTGGCTACAGAAGTGACTCCAGGATGATATGTTGCCTCCCTGGTGCCTGGTGGTCAAGGATGTCACTGAACAGCTGCAGGACATTCTGAAGGGAGAGGGTGAACAGCCAGAGGTCATGGTCCATATCGGTACCAACGACATAGGTAGAAAGAGGGATGAGGTCCTGCAGGCAGATTTTAGGGAGCTAGGAAAGAGATTAAAATGCAGGACCTCAAAGGTAGTAATCTCCGGATTACTCCCAGTGCCACGTGCTAGTGAGTACAGGAATAGGAGGATAGAGCAGATTAATGCGTGGCTGGAGAAATGGTGCAGGAGGGAGAGCTTTAGATTCCTGAGGCATTGTGATCGTTTCGGGGGGGGGGGGGGAAGACGGGACCTGTACAAGCCGGACGGGTTGCACCTCAACAGGACCGGGACCAATATCCTCGCGGCGGGGTTTGCTAGTGCTGTTGGGGAGGGTTTAAACTAGCTTTGCAGGGGGATGGGAACCCGAGAGTGGATTCAGAAGGGAGAGAAGCAAAGCTGGAAATGGAAGGCAGAAAATTAGTAAACGAGTTTGGAAGGCAGAGGAAACAAAGGCTAGAAAATAGACAACGGAGTTTAGCAGTGCTAAATGATATATACTTCAACGCAAGGAGTCGAGAGAATAAAGCAGATGAGCTGAGGGAGTATGATATAGCTATTACTGAGACATGGCTGAAAGGGCGGCAGGAATGGCAGCTCAACATTCCTGGTTACAGGGTTTTCAGACGAGAGAGGGGGGGGGGGGGTCGGAATATTGATTAAAGAATCAATTACAGCTGTGAGGAGGGAGGATATCTTTGAAGGATCATCAAATGAGGCCATATGGGTGGAACTTAAAAACAAAAAAGGGGCAATCACACTGCTGGGAGTGTACTATAGACCTCCGAACAGTCAGAGGGAGATAGAAGAGCAAATATGTAGGCAAATTTCTGAGATATGCAAAAATAGGGCAGTAATAGTAGGGGATTTCAACTTCCCTAATATTAATTGGGATAAAATTAGTGTGAAAGGCATAGAGGGAGCCGAATTCTTAAAATGCATTCAGGAGAACTTTTTTAGCCAGTACGTAGCAAGCCCAACAAGAGAGGGGGCGGTTCTGGACCTAGTTTTAGGGAATGAAGCTGAGCAGGTGGAAAGGGCATCAGTGGGAGAGTATATTGGTGGTAGTGATCATAATCCAGTTAGATTTAAGGTAGTTATGGAAAAGAATAAGGATGGACCAGGAATAAAAGTTCTCAATTGGGGAAAAGCTAATTTTATTAAGCTGAGAGGTGATTTAGCCAAAGTGGACTGGAGACAGAAACCTGAAGGTAAATCAGTGTCAGAGCAGTGGGAGGCATTCAAGGAGGAGATAGTGAGGGTTCATAGCAAGTACGTTCCCTTAAAGAAAAGGGTGGGACTAACAAATTTAGAGCTCCCTGGATGTCAAGGGGCATACAGGGTAGGATAAAGAAAAAAAAGGAAGCTTATGACAGATACCGAGGGCTCAATACTGCAGAAAGCCTAGAGGCGTATAGAAAGTGCAGGGGTGAAATCAAAAAGGAAATTAGGAAAGCAAAGAGAGGGCATGAAAAAATATTGGTAAGTAAAATCAAGGAAAACCCCAAAATGTTTTATAAATACATTAAGAGCAAGAGGATAACTAAAGTAAGAGTAGGGCCTATTAGGGACCATAAAGGTAACCTGTGTGTGGAGGCAGAAGACATGGGTATGGTTCTTAATGAATACTGTGTGTTTGTTTTCACAAGGACGATGCAGACATTGCAATCAGGGAGGAGGAGTGTGAAATATAAGATGAAATAATCATAATGAAAGAGGAAGTATTAAGGGGTTTAGCATCTTTGAAAGTGGATAAATCCCCAGGCCTGGATTAAATGTATCCCAGACTGTTAAGAGAAGTGAGAGAGGAAATAGCAGAGGCTCTGCTCTGACCATTTTCCAATCCTCTCTGGCTACAGGTGTGGTGCCAGAGGACTGGAGGACTGTTAACGTAGTACCGTTGTTTAAAAAGGGAGAAAGGGATAGACCGAGTAATTACAGGCCAGTCAGCCTAACCTCGGTGGTGGGAAAATTATTGGGAAAAATTCTGAGGGACAGGATAAATCTTCATTTAGAAAGACACGGATTAATCAGGAACAGTCAGCATGGATTTGTTAAGGGAAGGTCGTGTCTGACTAACTTGACTACATTTTTTGAGGAGGGTCGATGAGGATAGTGTGTTTGATGTATTGTATATGGATTTTAGCAAGGCTTTTGATAAGGTCCCGCATGGCAGACTGGTCATGAAAGTAAAAGCCCATGGGATCCAAGGCAAAGTGGCAAGTTGGATCCAAAATTGGTTCAGAGGCAGGAAACAAAGGATAATGGTTGATGGGTGTTTTTGTGACTGGAAGGCTGCTTCCAGTGGGGTTCCGCAGGGCTCAGTACTGGGTCCTTTGCTTTATGTGATATATATCAATGATTTGGACTTGAATGTAGAAAGTATGATTAAGGAGTTTGCAGATGATACAAAAATTGGCCGTGTGGTTGATAATGAAGAAAGCAGCTGAAATCTGCAGGAAGATATCAATGGACTGGTCAGGTGGGCAGAACAGTGGCAAATGGAATTCAATCTGGAGAAGTGTGAGGTAATGCATTTGGGGAGGGCTAACAAGGCAAGGGAATACACAATAAATGGTAGGACATTGAGAAGTGCAGAGGATCAGAGGGACCTTGGAGTGCATGTCCACAGATCCCTGAAGGTAGCAGGACAGGTAGACAAGGTGGTTAAGAAGGCATACGGGATACTTGCCTTTATTAGCCGAGGCATAGAATATAAGAGCAGGGAGGTTATGCTTGAACTGTATAAAACACTAGTTAGGCCTCAGCTAGAATACTGCAAGCAGTTCTGGTCACCACATTACAGGAAGGATGTGATTGCACTAGAGAGGGTGCAGAGGAGATTTACGAGGATGTTGCCAGGACTGGAGAATTTTAGCTATGAGGCAAGATTGGATAGGCTGGGATTGTTTTCTTTGGAACAGAGGAGGCTGAGGGGAGACTTAATTGAGGTGTATAAAATTATGAGGGGCCTAGATAGAGTGGATAGGAAGAACCTATTTCCTTTAGCAGAGAGGTCAATAACCAGGGGGCATAGATTTAAAGTAATTGCTTGGAGGTTTAGAGGGGATTTGAGGAGAAATGTTTTCACCCACTGCCTGAAAGGGTGGTAGAGGCAGAGACCCTCATCACATTTAAAAAGTACTTGGATATGCACTTGAATTGCCGTAACCTACAAGGCTACGGACCAAGTGCTGGAAAGTGGATTAGGCTGGATAGCTCTTTGTTGGCCGGCACGGACAAGATGGGCCGAATGGCCTCCTTCTGTGCTGTAAATTTCTATGATTCTATGGTAACTCCAGCATCAGTGGCACCGGATCGGAGCAAGACAGTCAGGCAGTCCGCTAATTCTGGGAGAGAAGACGACAACCCACAATCACAACAACACCAATGGCAGAGAAAAACTCACAAAGCTCGGGTTATGCAGGGTGTTCGTTCAAATGTTTATTTCTTTACAATTCACATGTAAACAATGTCTGTTACAGTTATTTGTCCTACTCACAATCCGCCCTGCAGCACTGAGATGCGTCAGTGTCTCATCACATTACAGGGACACAATGCTGCAAGGAACCCTCCTTCACTGTAAACATGGAGATGGGAGACCTCCGCATTAGTGCACCGAGCAGTGGAATTAGTGGTTTTGCTGACCCCTCACAATCGGTTTAGTACTTTGGCATTTCCACTGCAGTCACCTTCCACCAACACACAATCATCAGATATGTTCTGTACTGGCCTCCCACAGTCGGTCAGGACCTTGTAGCACCCGGCTACATTCCTCATTTTTAAAAACATAAGGCAGAGAGACCTCTAAACAGCTCCGAGCCAGGGCAAAGCAATGAATGGGCCAAGCGGAGAGAATGAACTGTTCAACTTTCCTGGGGGTGATGGAAAGAAAGACTTGCATTTATATAGCGCCTTTCACCACCTCAGGACGCCCCGAAGCGCTTTGGAACCAATGAAGTACTTTTTTCAAGTGTATTCACTGTTGTAATGTAGGAAGCATGTAGGGACATGTACCCCTGTCGGTTGTACACGACTGAATTGAGTGTGAAATAAGTCAGGGGAAACTCAATTTGTGCAAAGTCAATTGAAAAGTTACATTGAGCGCCAAGGAGACAAGTCACATGTACCTGCATGTGCTCTTTTCACTTGAAACAATTAGGGCAAATAAAGGCTGAGCGTTTAAGAAGCAAATCGGACAGATGGCGTGGAACAGCAGTGTGCGGAGAGGAGGCTGAATTAATGTGTTTCCTTCAGTGCTGTGAGGTGAGGAGTTTTTAGAGTGAGTTGTAGATGTGCGCCTTGCTGTGGTGTGATCCTCACTGGCTATTCCAACCTCACGACAGCGGACAGTCTGCCCTACTCGCAGGGTTACACTGGCAGCTCCCGTTCATCAATCGCGACTCAAAACAAGCTGCAGTTTCTCAGGAACTGGCTTTAGAGCGGCTCCTTTCCTTGTGTCAGGGCTAAACTACTAACGGAGGAAGTTCATCTGCATCGTGCCATCCAGTTAGAATATTCTACCAGTCTTTTCTTCCACTGAGAATAAATATTCACCCAGGTGTTCCGGGGGTGGGGAAAATAGGATTGCAATTAAAACGGAACCACCACCACCCACTCCCACCGCCCCATGGTTTAGTGGGTCAGTGGTGCATAACTGAGTCATTCAGACCAGAGTGACACTTGGGTGATGCTGCTGCAATTGGCTTCAGCGTTCCTGAGCTAGGGAGGAAGAGGCAGGGCTCCTGCTCACTATCCAGTGGCACATGCACATGTTGGGTCAGGGCAGGACCAGGCTTGGCTGTGCCGCCCCTCCCGTTGATGAATAGCTGGCACCGGGCATCTAGGCTCGCGTGTGGCTGAGGTGCCAATGAGTCGTTGGTCCAGTGTCACCGTATCAGACCGAGAGTCAGCACCTTCAGCGAGACTCCAGTACTGGTTTTAATATGGTGATTTACAGCAGTTTCAGTGGTGCAGCTCTGCGGGATGGTTAAAGGCAGGGCCGAGCTCCCGGTCTCTCAAACTCTGCGGAACACAGAAGCAGGAGTCCACGGTGACTGGAAGCCATCAGTCAGTCACCCCCCACACAGGCATCTGTTGGCAACGTCTTTAAATAAATAAAGATTTCTTTCACAACACGGAGGAAAAGGCAGAAGTTAGAGTCGTAATCACTGAGCAGAAGGCAAAATATCGTACAAGCTACCGAATGATGGGAATGAGAATCCAGATGGTTGTGGTAGCCTATAAAAGGGCAGCTAAAGGTTGCGTGAGTCAGGATTTCTCGTCCATCTCTCGGTGTTATAGACACCTGAAGTGATACTGACATGTTCGCTCTGGGTAATGGCTTGGGCTCTGCAATGTAAGGAATGATACAGGCAAAGGCCTGGCCCATGGCTCTGCAATGTAAGGAATGACTCTAGTAAGGGCAAGGGCCTGGAGTGACTGTAGAATTTCACAGTGGATTAATTTCACTTCCTGGATGAGGTGTGTCTCCAGGACTGTTTGCCCTGTGTAGGTTCAGTGGGGGGGCGCCCAGGCTCTGTTTCCTCCTCTTGATGCTCTCTCCTATTGCCTGGTAGAATCAGACATCGTGCATTACCACTCAGTGATTCTCTAAACTGGTCTCCATGTTAGTGGAATCCACCAGTCATTGCCTACATCAGATGAAAGCTGCCAGTGCCTTGTTCAAATTAGAACAGAGCTGTACTTCACTAGGAATGCAGACTTTAAACATTGCTATACTAGCTTATAAAAATCGTTAAAACATATAAAACCCATCTACAGTCTGCTGTAAGTTAATCTCACTAAGCACCCGAGGGCTGGAGACCACCTGGTACAACCGCCATAGGTGAACCGTCTACGAAACACTGCAGACAGGGTGAATGCATTAGTGCAGTGTTTACCAAACCCCCTCGCCCCTCCCACCACAAAGTATGGGCCGCCCCACTCCCCAACTGTGTGACCCCACCAACTGCCCATTACATTCGAACATCCCTACCAGCGGTGTTGTGCAGTAAACCTATTAATTGGCCTTTTACAGCCTATGCTTGTGCAGTTTAAAAATAAACTTATTTCTCTGTGCAGATCCCTCTGCCTCAGTGAGTACAGGCACCACCTGATATGACATTGAACTGCAAAGAGGAAATCAAGGAGTTCTCCCATTCCCGATCGCTATCTAGTGAGGGAGGGTGAGAGGGGGCGAGTGGGTGGGAGAGGGGGCGAGTGGGTGTGTGAGTGAGTGGGCTTACATGCCAGTCAGGCGAGGTTGGGGTGAGTTCCCAACAGTTGAACAGTCTGGCAGAATCCAGGCCGACACAGGAGAGGACCAGTTGAGTGGGTTACTAGAGGGCAGCACAAACATACATCAGTAACCTCAGGACAGGGGAGAACTGCACACCGTTTTCATGATAAAAGAGTGAGATACAGCGTCTCGCAGTTCACTGTTGGTGAGGAGTATTATAGCCTGTAACATGGCCTTCCTTTAGACAGGGGATTAACTTTTTCCACTTATAGGAAAAACAAGAAATTCCTTTCAGAGCAAACTGGACTTTCAGTGACGGGAGTCTCCCAGTGAGGCCTCGGACATGGACACTGAGTAAGCCAGTGAGTAATATGGCTTGCAGCAGCCCACTGATACGCTGCACTTTCAAAAAAAAAAACACCTCCTATTTCACAGATTGACGACGTTAAAAAGTTATTAAAACTTGATATTTTGTGACCGGTTAAGGGACTGTATGGAGCAGTGATCGGAGAACTCGTACCCAGGTTCAGATCCAGTGCAGATGGCCGAGGCCCAGAATCACCCTGTGGCTGCTGAGAGTCCGAGACCCTCTCCTGCAGACAGGAGTTCACACACGGCACTGCCATCAAATTCAACCCCGGTTTTGCCATCTCACTCATAAAAGGAAATATTAGAGCTGTCGCACGAGGCTGGCTTTCAGGCACCTTGCCAGGGTTGTGTAGATGGGGGTGGGGGGGAAAGAGAGGGTTATGGGCTACATTGTACTGCCCCATCAGTCCCATGTAAAACGGCACCATGTAAATGGCCTGTATAACACTTAGTTTCACATATCTGTGATCCATGTACATCCGTCATTATCATACCAGTTACTTCAAATAGGAACCACGAATTACGCACAGGATCAAATCAGGGAAAGGCACATTTAGGACTGGTGTGAGGAAGCCCTTCTTTACACCAAAAGCGATGGACAGATGGAGTGGACTTCAGGAACTGGAACCATTGAAGAAATAGTTGGATGCTGTGAGGACAGGTCCTTTTGGTCAATGAGCCAAGACTGGTCCAATGGCCTCTTTCATTCACATCCATCTTGTGATTGATCTTCCGATTCATGTTGTTTCGCTGCAGCTGGACAGAGAGTGCCAGAAAATGGACATGCCCTTATATGGAGTGCTGGCATTCTTCAGTGTCAGAACAGGGCACGAAATGCAGCACCTGTTGCTAGAATGCCGCTGTGCTTGCAATCCCAGTTCTGTGAAGTGTGTGTGCAGGCGTAAGTTGCCAGCTCAGTGCAAATCACACGAGCCAAGAGCCCTCCAGCCACCCAAATGACCAGCAAAGGCAGGTGGTGGAGGGGGAGGGATGTCGGGAGTCACTCACGGCACGGTTAGAAGATGCTTGGTTATGGAATCCATGGTGGTGGAATGTTCAGATCACTGGATCTGGTTTCACTTCTTGGAAAGAAATTTCATCTTATTCCCTGTTAAGGAGAAAAGCTAGAGTTACTGGAAGGTATAGTGGTGTCAATGGTCAGAAGAGTAATCATTCAGGGCGCTCTCACCGTTACAAGTTTCTCTGCTCTGCTCTCTTCTGCTACTCAGCCTCTCCCTTCCCTTCCCCTCCCTCCAGTAAAACTGGGCAGAACTGTGCGTTTATACATTTATATCAATTAACACCTGTGTTTATCTAGTGTTTTATCATATCAAAATGCTTCAAGGCTCTTGACACAGTGGGCTTATTAGCATATGCAAAGGGACCAATGCCTGTTTCGGGCACAAGCCCTGGACGCCTCTTTTGATGCCTATACCAATATGGCGGGTGGCCCACTTCTGGCTCCGAATTCTGCCATATTGGATGCTTCTGCACCTGTAAAACTAGCGCACCGTCATCGAATTTCTAGGCCATTGAGTTACTTTTGGAGTGCAAGAGTTGCTGTTATGCAGGCAAACAGGACAACCATTTGGCAGCAATCACACCTGCTGCACGAGCCGGCACCTTCAGAAGGAGAGGAGGGGAGGAAAAAGTACTGCGTCAGGTGATAATTCTCGGATTATTGATGGGATCATTTCTATATAATCAATATTTTCGCCCCATCAATCGAAGCCTTGGGGGAGGAGCAGGAAAGGTGTTTAGGAGGGAAAATTGGAGGCTAATTGATACTGAGCTGCACAGGCCAACAATGGGTTTGAGAGGAGGAGTGGGGAATGTGGGATGCTGCTGGAACATGGAGCTGGAGCTGCAAGATGCCATTGTAAGGAGCAGGTGGCCAGCCCACTCTCTTATCCAGGGTGGGCGTCGTTCATGTGGGGGGGCGGGGGTTAAGAGAGAAAATTAGAAGAAAGGTTTGTGGAGGAGACACTAGTAGGTCACCTGGTGGCCATTTTGAATGTTTTGTGCCACGGGAGACGGAGCCAGTGGCAGTGCCCACTGTGGATGTGATCCAGGGGGAGTCCAAGTCCATTTTTAGTGGCAGAGCAGAAGGACCGAACTATCTGACTTGTTATTACTGTAAGTACTAATCAGTGAAGTCTGAACTTCCAGCCTGGAGCATTCCTTTAGAAACCAGATGGAGTTGCTCCATCTCCAGAAGAGTTATGACTGGCTGAGAACTATTGGACATGGGGTTCATGGCACAGGATTGCCCACAATTGTAGATCATACTCTGTGAAGGCCCCCTCAGACCAGAGAGTGTCTGAATGGGGGTGGGGAGGCTTCTCTCAGACCGGATACAGTGTGAATGGGGTGGGTGGGGGGGAAAGAAAGAGAGGGCTCCTCTCGGACTGGATACACAGGGGCGGAGGGGGCCTGTCCTCAGACAGGGTACAGATTGTGAACCGGGAGGACTCTCACTGTTCAATACTCACCTAGGCCTTTAAGGAACCTGTTGACACTGCTTGGTCCGGTTTCAGGGATGGTCTCCAGATATTCCCCCGCTCGCACCTCAAAGAGACCTGCATCGACAACACCCAGATATCACTGCTCGGTAAATGTGCTGGGATCACATAACTCACAAACAAAAGCTGCTCTTTGAGGGTGGGCTGCGGCGGGGCATGGGGGGGGGGGCGGGTGGAGGTTGTAAATTGCATGAGGAGACAGCTGGAGTCCAAGCCTTCCCTCAAATCCCTACTTCGCTTCTAACAATCATAGGAACAGGAGTGCAACTGTGGAAGATGCTATCCATCCCCCTAATTATCGAATCCCCTATAACTACAACCTGTTTATTCTGCTCCTCCTGCCCTTGGACTGTCTCCTGCTCCACAGTGCCTTGGTCAGCATTCTGGCCATCCCCCTCACAACCTTCCTCCTTACCCTCGCAGGTAGTGAGTACATTGTTCCTGTTGGACAGGACCAGTGTCTGTGGTCCCTCCTTCCCGATCTCCCCGAGGCTCCCCTTACCCTGCTATCAGTCACGCACTGCTCTTCCTGTACCTGTATCTCTCTACGTGGTGTGACTGTGTTCTGGAGCAAAGTATCCAGATATTGCTCCCCCTCCCTTATGTGTTGGAGAGTCTCCAACTCGCACTCCTGCTCAACGACTCTGAGCTGGAGAGACTTGAGGTAGAGACATTCTCACAGGTGTGGTCACCTGGGACAGTCTCGCTGTCCACAAACTCCCACATACTGCAGTCCTGACAGCGGCCGTTTATTCAGCAACAAAGCAGCCAGAAGGGGAGCACGATTGCACAAACATAGATGCAGGTCAGACGGGAGGAAGTCCATGGGAGCAACTTCAGGCACGGCCACCGAGACCAGCAATCACTGGATTCAACCCCCACCATCCCCATCTGATGGGCTCAGCGGTTCAGTGGATGAATGTACGGAGCCTGTAAAAGTCATCTTATCACGTGACACTCCACACCCCCCACTCCCTCCTCCCATTCCATGCTGTCAATATGGTCTCACCCCCAATCCCCCCCGCCATGCGGTCAGTATGGTATCAACCCCAATCTCCCCCCCCATTGCTGTCAGTATGGTATCACCCCCAATCCCCCCCCCCACAGCTGTCAGTATGGTATCACCCCCAATCCCCCCCCCCCCCCCACATGCTGTCACTATGGTATCACCCCCAATCTCTCTCCCCCCCCCCCCCCCCCATGCTGTCACTATGGTATCACCCCCCAATCCCTCCCCCCCCATTGCTGTCAGTATGGTATCACCCCCAATCTTCCCCCCACATGCTGTCAGTATGGTATCACCCCCAATTCCCCCCCTCCACATGCTGTCACTATGGTATCACCCCCAATCTTCCCCCCACATGCTGTCACTATGGTATCACCCCCAATCTCTCTCCCCCCCCCCCATGCTGTCACTATGGTATCACCCCCCAATCCCTCCCCCCCCCATTGCTGTCAGTATGGTATCACCCCCAATCCCCCCCCTTGCAGACTGCCAGTGCATGTCAACAACATTTTACATTAGGGGAGACCCTTTCTTTGTATAAAAGGAAACTTTACTGAGCCAGTGTCAAAAGCTTCCTTAAAAGAAAGTAAGGTTCTATCCTTTTTGGCAGTGAGTAGGAATTGACGCAGTCCCTGTACCACAGGTAGACAGGTTTTAGTCTTCAGAATGACTTACACTGGAAACTGATCCAAATCAGACAATTGGGAGTTATCTGTGAGGTGAGGCACCTATAGAATGAATGCTCAGGCACCGAGAGACACCAAACCCCGAGTTCAGCCCTAGCACCGGGAGCTGGTTATCAACTCACAGAAAGATATGAAGATATAACACGGAAAATGGCCATTCAGCCCAACTAGTCCCTGTCGACATTTACCCTCCATGCGAGCAAATAGTCTTAATCACATCTACCCACCCTGTTCCATATCCCTTCATCCCTGTCTATCCGGGTCGGTGCCTGCACTCCGTCTGTCCGGGTCGGAGAGTCGGAGTCAGTGCTCGCACTGTCTGTCCGTCTGAATTGGGGAGTGCACTGCCTGTCTGGGACAGAGCATAAACCCTAAGAAAAAGCGGGGAAGGACAATAACTAACAGTAAAGGACTCGCACCTAAAAAAAAAAAGCCCTTTGTAAAATCCATCTATGTAGTTTAAAAGGTGGCAGTCAGAGAAAATGATAGATTGGGAGGCATAAAAATATAGAAAATGCGCAGAGATGACTATTGACTGCTGCCAATCACTGGGTCATTTCCTGATCCTCAGGTGAATGGCAGTACTAACCTTTGACCCCACTTTTCCTTAGCTCCCTGTCCTGCACGAAGCCAGCGAACATCTGTGTCTCCATGAAAAGTTCCAGGAACTGCCGAATGCTCTTGGAGGTGTGCGATTTGCGAAAGGCCTCTCTCTGAAAGGACCGCTCGCCCTTCTCGTTGACCGACATGTGTAGGGAGTAGTGGCCTGCGATCTCCACAAAGAACCTGACGCACGCTTCCGATACGAGTGTGCTGAGAGAGCTCGGGCCTGGGGAAAGAGACAGGTAGAGCTGAGGACAGAGCACTACAGAAGGCAAATGGTCTTACAGCGAACACGTGGTCCGTGTGATCTCCTGGACTGGTTCTGATTGCCTGAGGGGGTCGGAGAGGAATTGTCCCGAGTTTTACCCTTATTGGCCCTGGGTTTTTTCTTCTCCCTGGCGATTACATGGTTGTGGGGATGGGGAGGGGCGGCAGGAAGTGTCTGGTCATGGTGCTACAGCCATCATGAATGTGGGGCAGGCTTAATGGACCAGCTGGTCTATCCTGCCCGTCATTTTTTTATGTTCGTATAACCCACATTACAAGAAAGCCTGACCTGAACCAGCCAGAAACTGGAGCTGGCCCGTGAGCACCCCCAGTGGTTCAGTGGGTATATGGACCTTGTGGTGACCCATGCAGACCAGATGGCTCCAGGCCCAGGCCCAATCTCCTGGTAGGTGCTGAGTTAGCAGATTTCAACTGGGGCAGCAGAAAGTGGTTCTAAAATTGGACTCAGTGCCGCTTGGCTGGGTGGAGGGAACATCCGCCAGGGTTTCCTGATCACTGTGCAATGACCACTGCTGGATACTGCACTGTAAAATGGTCTGTGAACACGCACCACCTGGAGCCACAGCTTAAGGGTTAGTTGGCAAGGTGCGAGAGGGTGACCAGCGCTCTGGAACCATGTCCCAGCAAGAGGCAGCATCTTTAGGTGGGAGAGAGAAAAAGCCCAACAGGTACAGTATTGACTGCTGTCCCAAGTCTACTGGGAAGACAGGGAAATCTCAGCCGGACCTGATACTGTGCTTTATGGACATCCAGACTTACAACAACAACTTACATTTATATAGCTCCTTTAACGTAGTACAAATATCCCAAGGCGCTTCACAAGAGCGTTATCAGACAAAATGTGATGCCAACCCACATAAGGAGATATTAGGACAAGTGACTAAAACCTATCTCTTTGACCAAGCTTTTGAGGAGGTTCTTAAAGGAGAGAGAGGTGGAGGCGGAGAGGTTTAGGGAGGGAATTCACACTGACAACCACTGGTGGGCGATGAAAAGAGACCAGAATTCCTTGGTCTTCCTCAGCTTCTCGATCCATCTACCTCTGTGTGCAAGACCATGAAAGGTATTCTAGTTGTTTCCACTCTTGAAACGTGCCCAAACCATCGCAGTCGTCTTTCTTGGATCTTCTCTATAAGCGTAATTTCTTGTCCAAGCCATATTCTTATTATATCATTCTTCATATCCTGGATACTCCCAGTATTCCTCTCCACCAACTCATCTCTGCTGTTAGTATCTTTTGCTCGTCAACTTTTCTCATGTTCCAACACTCCGATCCGTATAATAACCTGGGTATAACCATCGCTCCATAAACTCTTAGCTTCATTCCTACCGAAATATCTTAGTCCTTCCATATCCTGCTTAATCTTCTAAAAGCAGCAGAAACAAGTCCAATCCTTGTTTTGAGGTCTTCAGAACTCCCATTCTGACACTAACCCACCAAGGTACATAAACTTTTCCACCTGTTCAACTGCACCCCCCCTGACTGTAATGTGTATTTTCCTGCTGCTTCCCGAATGACATGACCTTTGTCTTCTTTGTGTTAAACTGCAATCAAAATATTCTACTCGCCACACTCACCTCATCAGTTAGTCTCTGAAAATCTGTTTTAGATGTTGCTGCAAGGTCAATGTCATCAGCAACTCTGAGATTGTTTAAAATCTTGCCACATAGGAGACTCCTCCAATATCATCTTTTAGTGCGAGATTCATTACTGCTTCCAGTACTAGATTAAATAGATCAGGCGACAGTGTCTCACCCCAACTGTAGATAGAAACCATTCCATCAGTTTCCTACACACTAACAGCTCTCGGAGACTTGTTAGTGATGCTTTCCATCAGTCTGACAAGTTTCTCAGAAACACCCTACATCCTAAAGTCATATCCCTTCTCGCCGTACACTGTCAAAGGCCTGTAACAACACATGTTGTGTTCTATAAATTTCTCTGAAATCTGTCTCATCACAAACAGTTGATTCGTTGTACTTCTTCCTGGTCTAAAACCAGTTTGTTCTTTGTGCAGTACCACCTCTACATAACTTTTCATTCTCCTCTGCATACCGGGTATACCCAGTAAGCCGACTCTGTAATCGCTGCTTTCTTTCTGAAGATTGGTTTTATCATCTTTCCTCAGTCTTCAGGTACCTGCTCTTCTTCACAAATGTATTAACCAGCCTTTGCATCCCTTTCACTGTATGTTCCTCACACCACCTGCAACAACTCTGCAGTTATAGACCAAAGAGGTAAAAGTCCCAAAATATTACTGTAGTTACTGGGGAGTGGTGTAGCCTTCACCACTGGGCAGTTTATTCTGTGTAAGGTATGGGGAACCTCCCTGTACACCTCCAGTCACAATGTGCTGCTGTACTGAAGACTCACTTCTGTGAAGTTAATCTCAAACTCATATTCAACTCTGATTATGGACATCAGTTTGCTAAAATAACAGTCAACGCGCTTCAAAAGTAATTAATTGTGTGAAGCACTTTGATACATTTCAATGTGTTGAGGCCCTATATAAATCCAACTATATTATTCTAACTGGGCAGTCAGTGATATATACTAGGCTGTGAAATAAGTTGATGTGGAAAGTATTGCCGTATTTAAGAGGGAATTAATCCATTTCTGAAGAGAACAAATTGGGGGTTCGGGGAGATGGTGTGAAGGTGGGTTCGGGGAGATGGTGTGAAGGTGGGTTCGGGGAGATGGTGTGAAGGTGGGTTCGGGGAGATGGTGTGAAGGTGGGTTCGGGGAGATGGTGTGAAGGTGGGTTCGGGGAGATGGTGTGAAGGTGGGTTCGGGGAGATGGTGTGAAGGTGGGTTCGGGGAGATGGTGTGAAGGTGGGTTCGGGGAGATGGTGTGAAGGTGGGTTCGGGGAGATGGTGTGAAGGTGGGTTCGGGGAGATGGTGTGAAGGTGGGTTCGGGGAGATGGTGTGAAGGTGGGTTCGGGGAGATGGTGTGAAGGTGGGTTCGGGGAGATGGTGTGAAGGTGGGTTCGGGGAGATGGTGTGAAGGTGGGTTCGGGGAGATGGTGTGAAGGTGGGGTTCGGGGAGATGGTGTGAAGGTGGGGTTCGGGGAGATGGTGTGAAGGTGGGTTCGGGGAGATGGTGTGAAGGTGGGGTTCGGGGAGATGGTGTGAAGGTGGGGTTCGGGGAGATGGTGTGAAGGTGGAGTTGATTGATGAAAAAGGACAGGATTGTTGGGCTTAAAGGCCTTTTCCAGTTCCTAAAACTTACTATGTTCTTATGCCAGGCTGCCTGGAGTCTGAATGTGTCACACCATTGAGTTTTTACAACATGGAGTTCCTGGTGTCTACCAAGCCCATGCCGTCAGTGAGGGGGGTGGGTCTTCGAGAACAGTCAGAGGGAGAACTCCCCAAATACATTGTGCTCCCACCAGCCAGTCAGACCAGAGCACTGGTAAAGCCATTTGAAGTCACATCAATAAAACGGGGAGAAAAGACAAGAGGGTGATAAAAAATGGATTTCTAGAGTCTCTGTTGCCAATTGCCCACCTGCTTCCCACTCCCGTGCTGAGGTTCGACAGGCTCCTGTTTTTCCTCAGTCGATGTCATCGCAAGATATGATGCATTGAGTAAGGCAATCACAGTGAGTGCAAGTTACAGCTTCCTCCTACTCACCATCTCCACCATCCATTTCATCCTCCACAGCAAGCATTTCATTTCTTTGCTCGAGGATCTGCTCCAGTGCAGCTTGTAGCTTGTGCGGAAGAATGGAATCTTCATCGTCCATCTAGGGGGGGCAAAAATCAGGAGAAGAGTCTATGAAAAACATGGGCCGTGAAAAATAGGCAGCGTTTATTTGCAACACTAGTGGGTTGGACCAGATTTCTGATTGGTCCCCTTGAGTACAAGACACACCCCCTTGAGGACAAGACACACCCAACAGTTTGTCTGCAATGTGTAATTTGATCCAGTCTTATCAGGCAGCCTACAGAAAATGGAAGTGTACTTAGCTTTGTGAAGATCCTCAGTAATCTAGTTTTCTGCAATTGTAATTATAGTGGTCCTTGTCTGGTAAAATAAAAGATGTTCTACTCTAATTAGTGGGTTAGTTACTCCTTTGGAGTTTTGTGATATTTTTCTTTCTGGAAGTGATAAAAATTCTTTAATTCGGACTGTGGGGTGCGAGTGTGTATCCAACCTTCTAACACCAGCGAGTTCACACTGGGGAGAGGCCATTCACTTGCTCAGTGTGTGAGAAGGAATCAATAATTCATCTGAATGGAAGAACGTGATCCACATCTAACGGAGGGCGGAGAACGTGATCTGTCTTCCAATCTGGATCACGTTCTCTCGCTCATTTCCCCCCTCCTTTAGACATGATCATGTTTTCCCTCCATCCCCACTGTTCTCTCCATGCTCTAACCACCCCCCTCCCCGAGTTCCTGACCTTCTCTCCCTCCCCCCTCCGAGCTCCTCTCTCCCCCTTCCGATCCCTTCTCTTCCGCGCTCCCCTGACCTTCTCCACGGGGAGCCCAGGAAAGCGTGGTTGAGGCCGCAGGCCACAGTCCTGCAGCCAGGCGCATGCCCGTTTAGAACCTCCGGTGCGCAGGCACAGCCGCAACATCGGGTGCGCATATGCAGTTCCGGTGGGGGTGGGGGGTGGGGTTTAGGCTCCGCCCCCATATGGTGTGCATGCACTGGACGCAGAAGACAACGTGCAAATAATCACAGTGTGAAAACTATCGGCTCAGTCTTGCATGTGGTGAATCGCAATGACTAGTCTATGCCACCAGAGGGGGCCACAGGCTCCACATTTTAGCAGCGAGGCCTGTGGTCTTCACATGGGGACGGACTGATGTGAAAATATTTCAGGAATGTTACCACTAACTTACAAACTGTACATAATAGCCACACCACACAGTCACTTGTCTTCACCGACGTGTTTTGGTAAACATACATAAAGCAACAGCGTAAACTGCTTTGAAATACATTGTTACACAAGTCTGTTACCATGCCAGGAATGAGACAGGATAATCTCTGGCCCCAGTGAGGTCAACAGTTCCCCTTTAAATAATCAGGAAACGTCACAAAACAATAAACTTCAAAACTATCAGGGAGGAACATAGGGGGAAGTACAGGGGTGGAAAGACTCTGCAGTTCAGCTGGAAACCCCACAACCAATACCTCCCAATCGTCCACTCCCTCAAATATCTCTCCGATTCTCGCTCACTTTTCCCACCCGATTCTTTAAAAAAAAAATTATTTCACGGGATGTGGGCATCGCATTTATTACCCATCCCTAATTGCCCTTGAACCGCCTTCTTGAAGCGCTGCAGTCCGTGTGGTGAAGGTACTCCCACAGTGCCGAGGCTGATGACGGGTGGTGAAGGTACTCCCACTGTGCCGAGGCTGATGACGGGTGGTGAAGGTACTCCCACTGTGCCGAGGCTGATGACGGGTGGTCCATCCGGTTTTATCCTTATAGTTTTCCGTAGCGGTTTGGTACAACTGAGTGACTTGCTCGGACATTTCAGTTAAGAGTCAACCACATTGCTGTGGGTCTGGAGTCACATATAGGCCAGACCAGGTAAGGACGGCAGATTTCCTTCCCTAAAGGACATTAGTGAGCCAGATGGGTTTTTACAACAATCCAGTAATTTCATGGTCACCATTACTGACACTAGTTCTTTATTCCAGATTCATTTAATTAATTGAATTTAAATTCCCCAGCTGCCGTGGTGGGATTTGAACTCACATCTCTGGATCATTAGTCCAGGCCTCTGGATTACCAGTCCAGTAACATAACTGAACCATCCCCAGACCGTTCTGCTGTGTTCTGTCCTACAGCCTAATTTATCTCAGCACGACCCCCCCCCCCCACCACCATTACCAAATACAACCCCGAATTTAAAAAATATAAGAATGGACAGGCTGCCTGGACAACTCTGGGGAACTGCACCATCCAGCAAGGCACTGAGCCAAACGATCAGGAAAGTCCCAGGTTCCATTCCAGGCCTTTGGCGTGTTAACTAATCTCAGCCAGTCACAGTGTGGCACGATGATTGCACTGGAGTCACCAGGAGACGAGGAATCAGCCCGAGCTCCTGCTCAGTACCTAGGGAGCCTCTGAAGGAAAGTGTGTGCACATAGGTGTATGTGTGAGAGTGCGTGTGGATGGGCGCGTGCTTGTATGTGTACATGTGAGGGAGTGCGTGTGCGCGCGAGTGTGTGTATGTGTGTGAGTACATGTATCTGAGCACATGCGTGAGTGAGTGTGTACGCGTGCATGCAGGTGGAGGTGTGTGTGTACATACGTGTGTGTGTGCATGTGGGCGTGTGTGGGAGGGACAGGTTTTGGACTCAGCTGTGAAGCTGCCCCTCCCATTTTTAAATAGCTCAGTTCAGTGCCAGGGAGCGGATTTGTAACAGGGGCAATGTATTCGGACCGGCCACACACAGTACTGAATTAAAATGACGTAGCAGTCAGCTGCGGATTTGAGGAAAAATGAAAACCGTTTATTTACAATATCCTCAGTTGTTTCTTTGCCATCAGTCCCAGGAAGGTAAACTCGTCCTGCAGTACTAGATGAAGCACGGAAGGCAGATTCCCCACCGCCCCCCCCCCACCCCACTCCTATCAGAGGCTCTGTGATTGCGAGAGGGGGATGGATCAGCATACCCTACCCCCACTCTCAGTCTGAGCCAATGAAACGACTCGAGTGCCCTGGGCCTGGTGCCCACTGTCTGGAGTCTATTTGACCGGGAATGCACTGTTCCCTTCTGTGGTGAGGTGGGTGGGGAGGGAGGCAGACAGCTCGTCAGCAGCTCCGCACTGCACAACACATCGCTTCCAACAAGGCAGCAGCAGTAGCACCGCAGAGTTGCAGCCTTCATAGCTCTAGTAATGGAACGTTAAAATAATGTAGTGCTAAACCCCAAACAAAAACATTCTAAATAAAGGGAGATGAGACTCTTCTAAAAATGTATTCATTCTCGGCTGATGGGCGTCACTGGCAAGGCCAGCATTTATTGCCCATCCCTAATTGCCCTTGAGAAGGTGGTGGTGAGCCGCCTTCTGGAACCGCTGCAGTCCGTGTGGTGAAGGTACTCCCACAGTGCTGTTAGGGAGGGAGTTCCAGGATTTTGACCCAGCGACGATGAAGTATATATCGATATGAATGAAGTGGGGGAGCTGCCCCTGCCTGACACTGGCCAGTTTTCAGACGGAGGCAGCACTGTACTCACCTGCCGTAAGAACTTGTCTGCACACAGGTCGACAACCAGCACCTGGAAAACAGACGGAACAATAGGCAGCCGGTGAGTTACATTGTTCCAGGACTATCCCACTTTATACTGGCACACCGCAAACTCAAACCTGGGCCCTCCTGGGTCTGCATGGCTCAGTACCACACTGGGCAGTGCATTAAACTGCCGAGCCCTCATTACAACTGACTGTGTGTCAGACCCAGCTTCATGCTACGGCAAAGTAAAAGAACTTGCATTTCTATAGCGCCTTTCACCATCTCAGGACATCCCAAAGCGCTTTACAGCCAATGAAGTACTTTTGAAGTATAGTCACTGTTGTAATGTAGGAAGCGCGGCAGCCAATTTGCGCACAGCAAGCTCCCACAAACAGCAATGTGATAATGACCAGATCATCTGTTTTTTAGTGATATTGGTTGAAGGGTAAATATTGGCCAGGACACCAGGGAAAACTCTCTTGCTCCTCTTCTAAATAGTGCCATGGGATCTTTTACATCCACCCGAGAGGACAGACGGGGCCTCGGTTTAACGTCTCATCCGAAAAGACGGCACCTCCGACAGTGCAGCGCTCCCTCAGTACTGCACTAAAGTGTCAGCCTAGATTAGGTGCTCAAGTCCCTGGAGTGGGACTTGAACCCACAACCTTCGGACTCAGATGCGAGAGTGCTGCCCACTGAGCCACAGCGGACACTGAGTTACTGACAGGAGCTCTCTCTAACAAACAATAGGGGCAACGAGGGATTTACTGAGCTCATTGCACATTGAGATCTTGGCATTGAGGCAAAACATTGGAAAATTACCGAGAGGGACTGAGGAAACCAGCTCCGGAATTAAATCAAATCAAATCCAAACCAAGCACATAGCTGGATGTTTACGGTCCCTGCAGCACACGGCGACTGTGCTCAGTGCAGCCTCCGTACCCCAGACTCTCTACTTCTCACTCGTCAGATGTACAGAGGAACTTTTCATCCAACCGACTGATGATTAGGATGAGGAGAATAACCCTCTACTGCCCTCGGAGGCACACTCAGACTGACTGCACACAATCTGCCCTCGGAGGCACACTCATAAGAACATAAGAAATAGGAGCAGGATTAGGCCACTTGGCCCCTCGAGCCTGCTCCGCCATTCAATAAGATCATGGCTGATCTAGGGCTCAAAGCCACTTCCCCACCCGCTCCCCATAACCTTTCACTCCCTTATCTTGCAAAAATCTGTCTATCTCCACCTTAAATGTATTTAATGACCCAGCCTCCACAGCTCTCTGGGGCAGAGAATTCCACAAATTTACAACCCTCAGAGAAGAAATTCCTCCTCATCTCAGTTCTAAAAGGGCGACCCTTTATTCTGAGACTGTGCCCCCGAGTTCTAGATTTCCCCATGAGGGGAAACATCCTCTCTGCATCTACCCTGCCGAGCCCCCTCAGTATCTTATATGTTTCGATAAGATCACCTCTCATTCTTCTAAATTCCAATGAGTATAGGCCCAGCCTGCTCAACCTTTCCTCATAAGTCAAACCCGCTCAGCTCTGGAATTAACCTAGTGAATCATCTCTGAACTGCCTCCAATGCAAGTATATCCTTCCTTGAATAAGGAGACCAAAACTGTACGCAGTACTCAAGGTGTGGTCTCACCAATACCTTGTACAGTTGTAGCAGGACTTCCCCGCTTTTATACTCCAACCCCCTTGAAATAAAGGCCAACGTTCCATTTGCCTTTTTGATTACTTGCTGTACCTGCATGCTAACTTTTTGTGTTTCATGCACAAGGCCCCCCAGGTCCCTCTGAACTGTAGCATTTTGTAATCTCTCTCCATTTAAATAATAGTTTGCTTTTTTATTTTTCCTGCCAAAGTGGATAACCTCGCACTTTCCCACATTATACTCCATCTGCCAAATGTTTGCCCACTCACCTAGCCTGTCTATATCCCTTTGCAGATTCTTTGAGTCCTCTGCACAACTTGCTTTCCCACCCATCTTTGTATCATCTGCAAACTTGGCTACATTACACTCAATCCCTTCATCCAAGTCATTAATGTAGATTGTAAATAGTTGGGGCCCCAGCACCGATCCTTGTGGCACCCCACTAGTTACCGTTTGCCAACCAGACAATGACCCATTTATCCCAACTCTCTGCTTTCTGTTAGTTAGCCAATTCTCTATCCATGGTAATATATTACCCCCAACTCCTTGAGCTCTTACCTTATGCAGTAACCTTTTATGTGGCACCTTATCGAATGTCTTCTGAAAATCCAAATACACCACATCCACTGGCTCACCCTTGTCCACCCTGCTTGTTACATCCTCAAAAGAACTTCAGCAAATTTGTTAAACATGATTTCCCTTTCCTAAAACCATGCTGACTGTTTGACTGCATTATGTTTTTCTAAATGCCCTGCTACTGCTTCCTTAAATGAAGGACTCCAGCATTTTCCCCAACGACAGATGTTAGGCTAACTGATCTATAGTTTCCTGCTTTCTGTCTCCCTCCTTTCTTAAATAGGGGTGTTACATTTGCGGTTTTCCAATCCGCTGGGACCTCTCCAGAGTCCAGGGAATTTTGGTATATTGCAACCAATGCATCCACTATCTCTGCAGCCACTTCTTTTAAGACCCTGGGATGCAGGCTATCTGGTCCAGGGGACTTGTCTTTTAGTCCCATTATTTTACCGAGTACTATTTCCTTAGTGATAGTGATTGTCTTTAGTTCCCCACTCCCTGTGGCCCCTTGATTATCCATTATTGGGATGTTGTTAGTGTCTTCTGCAGTGAAGACAGATGCAAAATATTTGTTCAGAGTCTCTGCCATTTCCCCGTTCCCCATTATTAATTCCCCAGTCTCATCCTCTAAGGGACCAACGTTTACTTTAGCTACCCTCTTCCTTTTTATATACTTGTAGAAGCTCTTACTATCTGTTTTAATGTTTCTTGCCAGCTTACTCTCATAATTCATCTTCTCTCTCTTTATTATTTTTTTAGTCATCCTTTGCTGGTTTTTAAAAATTTCCCAATGCTCTGGTCTCCCACCAATCTTGGCAACATTGTATGCCTTTGTTTTCAATTTGATACCATCCTTTACTTCCTTAGTTAGCCACAGATGGTGCTCCCTTCTCTTAAAATCTTTCTTTCTCACTGGAATATATTTTTGTTGAGAGTTGTGAAATATCTCCTTAAATGTCCGCCACTGCATTTCAACCTTCTTACCCTTTAATTTGTTTTTCCAATCCACTTTAGCCAGTTCTGCCCTCATGCCACTGTAATTGCCTTTGTTTAAGATCAGGACACTGGTTTGAGATACAACTTTCTCACCCTCCAACTGAATTTGAAATTCAACCATGCTATGATCACTCTTTCCTAGAGGATCCTTTACTATGAGATCATTTATTAATTCTGTCTCATTACATAGTACCAGATCCAAGATAGCCTGCTCCCTGGTTGGTTCCATTACATACTGTTCTAGGAAAACATCCCGGATGCACTCTATGAACTCCTCCTCCAGGCTACCATGGCCAATTTGATTTGTCCAATCAATATGGAGATTAAAATCACCCATGATTATTACCGTACCTTTTTTACAGGCCTCCATTATTTGTTGATTTATACACTGTCCAACATTCACAGACTGACTGCACTCAATCTGCCCTCGGAGGCTCACTCACAGACTGACTGCACACAACCTGCCCTCGGAGGCTCACTCACAGACTGACTGAGTGTGCCTCCGAGGGCAGGTTGAGTGCACAGACTGACTGCAGACAATGTGCCCTCGGAGGCTCACTCACAGACTGACTGCAGACAATGTGCCCTCGGAGGCTCACTCACAGACTGACTGCACACAACCTGCCCTCGGAGGCTCACTCACAGACTGACTGCACACAACCTGCCCTCGGAGGCTCACTCTGGACCTAATTATTTTAACACCTAATTATTGAACTCACACTAAAATTAGACTCAAATGATATCTTTGGAGATTGGCACCTCACGATGGTTTGCAAAGGTCTCACCTCCTCGATGGGCAGGTCATTCAGCAGAGGCACCGAGTTTGAAAGAATTCCGATAAGGAAGGGAGTGGGAGAACAAGCGATATCGATCATGACAGCCGGAAGCACGGGGATGTAGGTGTGCTGCCAGGTGAATGGGTACAGCATGGCCACAGCTGCATGCCCACATTTAGAGAGGGTGCTGGAAAACAAGAGGAAGACAGAGTAAATCCACCCCTCATTGAACTGGGGGATAATTACAATAAATGTGACTGATTCAGAGTGACAGAGAATGTGGCAGGGGAAATGGTGCAGAAAATGGGGAGGAGTTACAGAAAGTGTGTGACGGCACATGCTAATCACAAGACCGTTAAAATATTGGAGGTACATTGCCAGACATATGGACGTGTTGTGGCACACTGCTCACTGTCAGCCAGAGGATGGATTCAATTAAAATAGCGGGGATATTAATGCAGCATGTTGTGTTAACTGAATCACTGGAAAGCTTAGAGGCAAGATCAGAACATTAGCAACTCCGCAGGCAAATTTAAACTTTCTTTGTTCGAAACTCAGACATAAAGATGGTTAGCCCAGGTGGGGCTGGGGTAAGGTCAAGACTGGTCACGAGGGTCACGGATGCACAAGTCATGGGAGAGAAATAAAAGTAATGAATAACATTTAAATTCAACAAGGAAACAGTTGGAATCTCAGCAAGGCAGCGGCACAAGGTTATTACTCCATGTTCCAATGTGGCATTGGCACTGGATGATGCCAACACATTACTATACAGTGCCCACACAGGACAGGCCCAACATATAGGATTTACAGCACAGAAACAGGCCATTCGGCCCAACTGGTCTACGCCAGCGTTTATGCTCCACACGAGCCTCCCCCCACTTTACTTTATCAAACACTATTAGCATAACCTTCTATTCCTTTCTCCCTCATGTGTTTATCTAGCTTCCGCTTAAATGCATCTCTGCTCGTCACCTCATCCACTCCTTGTGGTAGCGAGTTCACATTCTCACCACTCTCTGGGTAAAGAAGTTTCTCCTGAATTCTCTACTGGATTTATCAGTGACTATCTTATATATATATATATATGGCCCCTAGTTTATGACGCTGTTATTATCCAATAGGGAATTCAGAAGAAACTTCTTTACCTAGAGAGTGGTGAGAATGTGGAACTCGCTACCACAGGGAGTGGTTGAAGCGAATAGTATAGATGCATTTAAGGGGAGGCTGGACAAGCATATGAGGGAGAAGGGAATAGAGGGTTATACTGATAGAGTTAGCTGAGGAAAGACAGGAGGAGTTCGTGTGGAGCATAAACGCTGGCATGGACTGGTTGGGCCGAATGGCCTGTTTCTGTGCCGTCTATCCTATGTAATACCATCACGTGATGTGTACAGCTCTGATTTAACCTCCTTACCTGAGCTTGTCTGCAATGAAGATCACTCTCCGTTCCAGGAGGAGAGAGGCAAACACATGGATCACATGCCGGACGTTCAAGCAGCCGAAGAGACATTCGAAGTTGACGTGTTCTAGTCTCGAATCAGTGGGCCTACAGAGCTCAATCACCTGAGGGAGATCAGCCTGGTGTCAATGTGTGGCAATTCAATACAGCTTAACCGGCAGCAGTAACTAGCAATAACAAGTAGTAGCAATCATTAGTGATGGTAACCAGCAGTGGTCACAACACAACGATAATTACAGATGGGGGTGGGGGGCCAGACTGTTTGGCCGATCAAGCTCATCCTTACATGGAAATCTATGGCCCTTCCATTACAGCATCTGACTGTCGGCTGGACGAGTTCAGAGTCTTTGCCCCCACTACCCTACCCTTGACATGAATCCTGCACTTGCCTTTTCCCAGTTGTACCAATGTCTCCTGGTCCTGCAGTTGTGATTTCACTTGAATTAGTGACTCAGGATTAACTTTTCCTATTCCATTGACCATCAGAGATCTCTATACGTCCCTCTCATATGCCTCCTTTCAAGGCTGAAGAGTCCAAGTTTTTCAGTGTTCTCAGATACTGAGCAGCAGCCTCGTGGCCCTTTCTCTGTGCAGCTCCCAGGACTCGCCTGTTCACTTGTACCTCGGTCACCAGACTTGAACACAGTGCTCGAGGTGTTGCCTGAGCAGAGCACTATACAGCTTGAGCACAACGCCTCATCCTACACTCTAAAGAAAGACTTGCATTTATATAGCGCCTTTCACAACCTCAGGACGTCCCAAAGTGCTTTACGACCAATGAAGTACTTTTGAAGTGTATTCACTGTTGTAATGTAGGAAACGCGGCAGCCAATTTGCGCACAGCAAGCTCCCACAAACAGCAATGTGATAATGACCAGATAATCTGTTTTAGTGATGTTGATTGAGGGATAAATATTGGCCTGGGCACTGGGGAGCACTCTCCTGCTCTTCTTCGAAATAGTGCCATGGGATCTTTTAAATTCAACTGAGGGGGCAGACGGGGCCTCGGTTTAACGTCTCATTCGAAAGACGGAACCTCCGACAATGCAGCCCTCCCTCAGCGCTGCTGCAACAGTAACTAGTAGCAATAACTGACAATGGTAACCACCAACAGGAAGTTGTACTGGTAACTGACGGTGGTAAACAGCAATAGTAACTCAGTGGTACCATATTGTTCTAAATAGAGGTTGTGTGCAATTAGATGGGGCTTTCTGCAGGACTACCAGCCTTCAGCCCAGGACAGGAGAGAGTGTGCATGGAGCCATCAGGTCAGGTACTTTAAGCAGAGGTTTGTGTGTGGGATGCTGCTCATTTTCTCCATAAAGTCTCCACAGATGTGAAAATAACTTCCTCGGTGGGCTTGGGCAGTTTCATTGGGAACAAAATAATCTGAGAATTCCTCAAATCCAACTCTCTTTCCAGTAAACAGTGTGCGCTCATTACAGCTGTTTCCATGGAGATGACAGCCAGAAGAGGCACATGGGTCCCAGATCAGCACCAGCAGGTCTCTGGGAGACAGACAGCCCATTAGTAATATTCCTGAAAGTGCAATTAGACAGTGAGACTTGCCATGGGCCTGATTCCAGGCGGTCTCTACAGATAGATGGTCTCCCGCTGCTGATTAAAATTAGAAGCTGCCATTTAGGAGGAGGAATCGGTCGAGTTTCAGAAATGTTAATATAACAAATCATGATTCCCTTCTGAAGAGTAATTCAAAATTATTTGAACTTTAAAAGTCTCCGTTACTGCCTGTGATTACATACTCTTCATTGAGCTGCTCTGTGTTGTCACGGTGACAGAGAGTACATCATGTGTGCCCCTGTAGGACGCACTGGCTGGGAAGGCAGTGCGTCACAGCAATGTGCCGCTATCGTCTCCTTCACTCTTTCAGGATGGAGCAGGTCCACAGGTCCCAACATCTTAGTTACAGCTCTTTTCGTATAAAGGAGAGTTTTAGTTTTTCCATAATCCTGACTTCACTGTTTTAACTATGAGATAGAATCCTAACACACGAAGGAGACCATTTGGCCCATCATGCCTGTGCCGGCTCTTTGAAAGAGCTCTCCAATTAGTCACATTCACCTGCTCTTTCTCCACAGCCCTGCAAATATTTCCTTTTCAATTATTTATCCAATCCCCTTTTGAAAGTTACTATTGAATCTGCTTCCATCAACCTTTCAGGCAGCGCATTCCCGATCACAACAACTCGCTGTGTAAAGAATTCTCATCTCCCCCTGGTTCTTTTGCCAATTATCTTAGTTTTGTCTCCTCTGGTTGCTGACCCACCCATCAGTGGAAACAGTTTCTCCTTATTTACTCTATCACAACCCCTTATCATTTTGAACAACTTTATTAAATCTCCCCTTAATCTTCTCTGCTCTAAGGAGAACAATCCCAGCTTCTCCACATAACTGAAGTCCCTCATTCCTGGTACCATTCTAGTAAAGCTCCTCTGCACCCTCTCCAAGGCCTCGACATCCTTCCTAAAGTGTTTCCAGCTGGAGGTCTAACCAGTGATTTATGAAAGTTTAGCAGAACTTCCTTGCTCTTTTGCATCTATTTATAAAGCCCAGGATCCTGTATGCTTTAAAAAAAAAAACCAGCCTTATCGTCTTGTCCTGCCACCTTCAAAGAACAACGTTAGCAACTTTACCAGCACAAATATTAATGGATATGGAGCCAAGGCAGGAAAATGGAGTTGAGATACAGATCAGCCATGATCTAACTGAATGGTAGAACAGGCTTGAGGGACTGAATATCCTACTCCTATGATGTCGGGACATGCTCAGTTAACTTTAGTCACTGAAGCCTTGCTGCAATATAAAAAAGAAATAAGTGTAAACATTGGTGAAAAGGGGCATTGTACCAGGTGGTGCAGTGGTTCCCTTTTCCTCTGGGATCTAGCAGGAGGACCCGTGGGAGAAGAGGGCAACTCTTTCCCAACTGGGAAGAACCCAAGGAAAATGGATTTGAGGCAGTTTCAATTCAGGGACTAATGGGCAAGTCTGCCTACATTTCTGCAATAAATTGGCGATCTGACTCAGAGGCCACAGGATGGCTGGTCAGGCAAGTGGAAAATTGCCAAACTGGTACAGCAGGGCGTGCTCTTCTTAGGCTGGGATTGAGGCAGTAGTTGGGGCAGAGGAGAGGGAGCTTCACTCTGCAGCTGTGCCAGAGAGTGCCCAGTGCCGACACAAGATGGGAAAAGTGGGAGCCCGCTCTATATGGCAGCACCCAGGTAACTCAATGTGATCAGGACGAGAGCGTGAGGTGCAACTCCTGAACTGCATCTCAGAAGAAAATTACAAAATAAAAGACAGAGAAAGGGCCCTGAGTGAGAGAGAAACAAACAGGCATCAGAGGACTGGGATGTGAAGTAAAAACAGCCATTTTCTACCAAAAATTGTAATTAAACATTAACGAAGATCGCTCCAGAGTATTTACACTTAGTCTGATCTGGGAATGGAATCAGGCAGACATTCTTCACAAGAGCTTCCCCGTGTGGTCACAGCCCCGGCCCCCCTCCCCCCCCACAGCCCCCCCTCCCCAGCCCCCCCCCCCCCACAGCCCCCCCCTCCCCAGAGCCCCCCCTCCCCAGCCCCCTCCCCCCCCCCACAGCCCCCCCCCCCCCACAGCCCCCTCCCCCCCCCACAGCCCCCTCCCCCCCACAGCCCCCCCCCCCCACAGCCCCCCCCCCCCACACCTCCCACAGCCCCCCCCCCCCCCCACACCTCCACAGCCCCCCCCATCCCTCCACAGCCCCCTCCCCCCCCACAGCCGGCCTGTGCCCATCCTCTAACCATGCTGAGTCTTTAATACACATCTGACTGTATCTGAGTAAATGCTCCAATTGTTACCTCATTTCCTGACCCTGGGAGAAAGTTCTTCACCGTGATCACGCGGCCTGGTGCGGGGAACGGAGCCTCCATGACGCTGCGCATGAAAGGATAGACGAGGGCCGGCGAAATCTCCCTTCTTTTTTCCACTTCATCCAGAATCTGGGGCAGGTACACAGAAAGAAACCCATGTGATGATAACCAGTGATGAGGATATCCCCAGGTGAAGACACACAGTGTTTTAATAGGGGTGGGTGGGTGGGTGGGGGGGGGGGGGGGGGGGGGGTCAAGGCCGATAATGCAAGATCCCACCAATGATGTAGTACCGGAGAGAAGATCACCATCACTATAGACGAGGAAAGCAATTCGGCCCATCTTCCATCATTCATCCCGAACAATCCTACACTTCCCACATTAAAACTTCTTAATTATAACAGTGCAACCCTTGGGTGCTATAGCACGATGGGTTACTGGGCCAATAACGGGTGATGAGGGGCAGATATCAGGGTTGGAACAACAGAGCATGTTCTGGCATGGAAGGCAGAGTGGCTAATCTTGACATGTTTATATCGGGACGGGGGCCATTAAATCAATAGTTGATCTCACTGGACAGCAACCGAGAAAATAGGAGCTAAACCCGACATGAGTGCAGCGTTCTGGTCCATGAATCACGCCACATTCGGCACTGGTCTCAGCCTGGGCCAGCAGCCTCTCACTGACCGCTCATTCGCCTCTAGTGATAGCCTGCAATGGGGTCGGGATCAGTTTTTAGATTCTGGTGCAAAGATACTTGCAGCTGCTCCTGATTGAGGGCCAATCTTTGGACCCAATAGCCCAAAGTAATTTTCAGCTCAATCACTTGTGTGATCAGTTAAACTAAATTACACGGCTGGCTGGTCATCACCCTGGCCCCTCGCCCCAAACACAAGAGAAGCTGCCAAAGGAAATACTCGGAAACTCCTTAAAATACACCAGGGCCCAGGCCAGAAACAACAGCCTGAGGTAACACTCAGCCTCACGGCGGCTTCCTGCACGCTTCCTACTGTAGCACTTCCGAGTTTTGTTTGGCCAGGAATTATTGTGGACTTTTATCTGGCGGATTGAGAGTCAGGGCAATACATCCGGGACCTCGATGGAACCGCTGAGATTTTCTCCCAAGCGAGCGGGGCTGTGATCAGGAAGCGGAGATGAAGCTATTTAAAGCATTGGTGTTGCTTGCCTCCACACAGACAGACAGAGACACACACACACACACAGACACACAGAGAGAGACACACACACACAGACACACAGAGACACAGACACAGCGACACACAGAGAGAGAGAGACACAGACACAGACACACAGACACACAGAGAGAGACACAGACACAGCGACACACACAGGCCACCAGATGTAATTAGTTCTCCACACATCTCGACATGAGGGGTTTGTTGTGGGTTGAAAATGGTGCCGGGGATTAATAAACTTAATGTAATCCTAAAGCAGGGTGCAAACATGTGAAACAAAGGGCAAGATAATAGCAGTGTTTAAATTAATGGAAAGAAGGGACAGTTTTCAGTAATTGAGGGGTCAAGAATGAGGAGCCATAGATACAAGCTTAAATGTAATTGATTTCGAACCGAGTTCAGGAGAAACCTCTTCTCAGGGAGTTGTGAGGCTGTGGAATTCACTCCCGGGGTCAGTGCTCGAGGCAGAAACAATGTCAACATTCCAGATTACATTAGATAGGTGATGAAGGAAAAGGGGTTGAAGGGATATCGGAACAGGGTGGGTAAATGTGATTAGAATGATTTGCTCGTGTCGAGGGTAAATGCCAACACAGACTGGTTGGGCCGAATGGCCGGTTTCTGTGTTGCAACTTGTGTGTAAGGTCTTGCCCTGGGTTCATTTCCAAGTTTTGTGTAACAAATATTAGCAGTTTGGTTTCTAGCTGCCTTTACCAGGCATGAAGCAACATCAAGTTTAAAGCAAGGTGCTTCCCAATGGAAATGCGGCCCATGAGCTGCCGGCCACCTCTGTGCAGGTCGTGGGTCAAAGGTCCTGTATTACAGCAGGAATGAGCTGGTAATAAGAGGGCTTGTGGGCGCAAATCACCAACAGTGAATTCCTCATCTGAGCAATCTCCAGAAGGAGCACCACTGCCTGTACCCCCTTCCCCGGTGACGGGAGGGGGGTGCGTGGCGAGGGGGGGGGGGGGGGGGTGCGGAGAGTTTTAGATTTGCTCTTACCTTTGAGAAGAGGTTGAAGCAGCCTAGCCGACTGACAATACAATAAACCTCTGGCAGCCTTTTACCTTTCCCATTCGGCTAAAAGCAACACAAGAAATAAAGGAGATTAAAGGGATTCAGCCAAAAAGGGTTTGGTAGCATCATAATTAGAAGTACTGTTTGGAACATAGCTCTGAGCCATAAGGTGGCAATCTACCATCCCCCCCACAGTGGGTGGCTCAGTCCACCATCCACCCCCCCACAGTGGGTGGCACAGTCCGCCATCGCCCTACATGGAGTGGTTCACCCCACATGGCAAGTGCCTCAGTCTGTACATTGCAGGCTGGTATGGTTACAATACCTTTTTAGTACAGTGCAATTTTACATCTGGGGCCCCGGGTTCACATTTCCAGCACTGACCCAGCACAACTGCCTCTGCTCGCACCAGGTCAGAGCTTTGCCATCTGCAGCAAGGGCTCCTGCAGCCAACTTACAACATTGCAAGGGCAGTGCCAGTGGTTGCACCTAGCCAGGCCTGGTGCAGAGCCGTCCGAAGGGGAGAGTATCCTCCAAACGGGGCAGCCCTCCCTACACCTCATGCTTCTGCACATCCCCTTCGCCAGCGGTCAAACTGGTGTCCTGGGCACTACCACTTCTCCACTTGCTCACAGACTCCATTTCATGGGCTTTGGCCCTTTGGTTCCCAGCCACCACACCCCTCCCCCTTCCCATGCAGACTTTGCAAAGGCTGAAAACTTGTCTTAAGTATTTTTAGGCCTTTAAACAAAAAAAAGGTCTCAAAAGGTCCAACATGTTTTTTTTTTTTTAAATCGGCATATACGGACACTTATCTTTAAGACGCTGCATCCCTTTATTTTTTTCCAGGTCCTTTCACCTCCCTCTATGTGCAAGGCTGGAGGTGGGGACGATTGAAATGATATTGAGGAGCTGGCCTGGGTGCATCAGAGAGACCAGCTCGAACAGAGCTCCCTGCAACTTTTTAAGCTGGGGCCCCGGGTACACCAGACGTTACCTGAATCAGCCGGTATATATTGTGTACAAATCTCCCATGTTGTTCGCATTTACACCGGTCACACCTCACGGGAAAGGGACAAAGGACTCACCAAGAGCTTCCGGCAGTATCCAAACCTCCTGCTTCCATCCTCACCAGTCAGAACGAAGGAAAAGGTTTCACTGTTGACACAATGAACAATGATCTGATAACAGCCACTGAGTTTATCGTTAAGAGAACATCCCACAGCAAACTGATATACAGACATGACGACTCACTATCAGTATCTACACGTACCATCACCGGCAGAGGAAGAGCCCATTATCAGCGACAGCACCTGCTTTAAAATCAGCTGATTCAAACACTCCAGGGAATCGCCCCTCAGTCACCATGGCTCCCTAACATTAGAATCGGTGGATTTTCGGTGGTTGTGCACTGCTGATAACCAAATGAGATGAACATTGGGCCCACCCGTCTCCGAAATAAGCCCACGATTTCCCCCCCTCCCCGCCCCCCCAATCATATTGTCTAACTGCCCCTTCAAGCAGTCCACAATATTTGCCTCTACTCCCCTACCCAGAGACCACTGAAGTATTGATCACCCTGCATGAACAATTCCACCTTCTCAAGGGCAATTCGGGATGGGCAATAAATGCTGGCCTTGCCAGAACGCTTACATCCGGTGAATGAATAAAAAATAACAAGCGCTTCCTGATGTCAGTCCTTTCCCACTTTATACCTGTGTCCCCTTGTCCTGCATTCATGGCTCAACAGGATCAGCCTTTCTCGTGTGTCAGATACCCGTGTAAGGCCCCCTCTCCTGTCAGGGTCCAGTGGGCCTACAGGTGAAAACGGTCCCTAATTTGGTATTAATTAGCAATCTCACTTAAAGAAGCCATGGGCTGCTCGGTGTGAGACACAGATGTGTCACACAGATGGCAGTAGGGAACACTCTTCTGAGCCTGAGGCTGGGGCATGCTGTTGGGGCAGGGTAGAGGGAGCTTCACTGAATGGAGCTCTGCTATCCTTGACCAGGGAGTGCACGATGCTGAAATGGGAAGAACTCCATTCCCCAGCACTGAAATCCCTCACCCTGCGGAGTACAGATACAGTCCAGTAACTGCCACGTATGACTCTGAATGAACTCGCACCCACCTCCTGTCTGGTCAGGCAGATTGCTTTTTTTCAGGTCCTCATTTACATCCAGTTCATTACCAACAGCCTGTACGGAGCAGAGACCCCAAGATGTTCTCTTTTTCCCAGTGCTCCACTGGGCACTCCTAGGTCTGAGACAAGGTCCAAACAGAGAAAAGGCCCCTTCTAACAATCCACCCATCATTAGAGCGTCATCAACCCTCGGCTTGAAGTCCCAATTCAGAGATGAGCACATAATCTAGGCAGACACTCCCACTACACTACTGAGGGAGTGCTGCACTGTCAAAGGTGCTGTATTTTGGATGATACGTTAAACCGAGGCCCGGTCTGCTCTCTCAGGTGGATGTAAAAGATCCCATGGCACTATTTTGAAGAAGAGCAGGGGAGTTCCTTCCCCGGTGTCCTGGCCAATATTTATCCCTCAACCAACATCACTAAAACAGATTATCTGGTCATTATCACATTGCTATTTGTGGGATCTTGCTGTGCACATATTGGCTGCCGCGTTTCCTACATGACAACAGTGACTACACTTCAAAAAGTACTTCATTTGCTGGAAAGCGTTTTGGGACACCCAGAGGTCATGAAAGGCGCGAGTCTTTATTTTTCTTTCCTTTGCCTGGAATTTCCTCGGAGCTGCTCCCGGTCCACTGTTGTAACTGCGCCAGAAACCCCGTCTGCGCCCATATATGGGGCTTCCGCCGCACTTAAAGCCAAGTTACGGCGGCGGAGCGGGAGCAGCTCCAAGGAAAATTCCGGCCTATTAATCTCCTGAAGTAAAATTTACAAAGATGCTGCAAGTCGATGGTGAAAAGTTTTGGGAGATTATTTCAACCGCTTTTACACGGCAGTTGGCGGAGATTTCATTCCCAACAAACACCGCACGCGTTACGAGAACCGGTACCTCATCAATTGGGAAACCGCAACCCATTCGCTGACATCAGGAAAGCAGAATTGTGGGATCGCTTTCAGTCTTTCCTCAGCGTCACGGGCCTGCCTTGTAGACTTCTCCAGCTGCACCAGAACATACCAACAAGCCTCTCATCAGTAACCATGGACTATTACAGCAAATATACCCAGCTCAGAAGTTCTTTTTGTTTCCCCTCTGACAATTTTCTCCCCTGTTGGAGCCATTGGCTTCTAGGTGACGCTTAGATCCATGGGCGTCAGTTGTGCTCTGGTACCACACCCGATTGGCCATTCTTCACGCAAGAGCTTAGGCCGGCTTTTCATCACCAGGGCAAAGAGCCGGATCAAGATCTGTGAAAAATTCCTATGTTGCCATCACAGCCAATGTTCTGGTCACACCAAACATGGAGCACTGTGTTTCATTGCGGTCACCTCACCCCACAAATGACAGACACGCATTCGAGCCTGCAGGCGAAGGATGTGGGTTTGCACCCCTGATTCCCGGCAACAGTTTCCCATTTCCAGCACGCCACCAAAGAGAGGGAGTGAAAGGAGGAGTCGGCCAACATGCTCCTGCAGACACACTGGCTCCTTACAGCGGAGGGTGGGAGGGAAGAAACTGTCAGATCCTGAGTTCTGTTTCACTCGATGGTCTTTCACTGTGCCTTTAATGTATTTAATTGAACCAGAGCTACATATTATAGCACGATGTAGAACTCCACGAATCACCCATGTTACACCCATCCAAGATCCAGTTAAAGGGCCGGTTGTTAAAACGATGTTGCTTCTTCAGTCTTGGATGGACTATTCTTCTGGCATAATTTGGATCTTTACATCATCTGTTGGACTGCGAGTTCTGTTACAATGTGGGCTCTCACCCAAGGTGCTCACAGCAACAAGGCAGGCGAAGTTGGACAGTATATGAACTTACACACCTCACGAATGGATTGAAACGGTTGGTGCGCCGTGGGAGTAACAATAACCTTTTATCGAGTTACATACGAAAAATAAATTGGGATACTCATTGTACTCTCTCGATCACTCCAATAGACAGTAAAGCAACATGCTACACACTATATTTCAGGCTAAACTACAAAAGCATATATAGTGAGATATACATTTACACAGAAACAAATAACTGGTACAATAGTAATACATGAATGTAACGGAGTAATTGTTAATCCTACAGCTCTTTAACCTGCTCAGTCCATGCATGGGAGATACAAGTTTCAGCTCATAGATGGCATGGGTCTGCTTTGTTGCTGTATGCATGAAGAGTGTTGGGAGAAAGCCTGAATTGTAACAGACCTTGTGGTTCAACAGATGATAAAAAGATTCCAACATATCAGAAGAATAGTCGATAAAGGACTGAAGGAATAATATTAATTTTATCTCCCTACCACATGGAGTAGTTGAGGTGATTAGCATAGACGCATTTAAGGGGAAGATAGATAAGTACATGAGGGAGAAAGGAATAGAGGGTTATGCTGATAGGGCGAGATGAACTAAATAGAGTGGGAGGAGACGTGTGTGGAGCACAAACACTGAATGGCCTGTTTCTGTGCTGTAAATCCTATGTAATAATAAAAATGTAAGATATCATTTTAAAGCTCCTTTCACTTCTTATTTCTTCCTATTTCTTCATAATCTGCTCTGTGGATCTTGTATGGGGAAGCTGTTGTAAACTGGAGGTTAAGGCACATTCTTGGTGCAGTGTATTGGAGGCTGGTAATTACTGTGCTGTTGTTGATGCCTTTGAGAATAGCAATGGGAATCTCACCGTTACACTTTAAAAGGTGAGGGGCCAAGGCCTGTGATGCAGGACAACCAAGGAGGTAAGTCAGGAACTAGCGATTAGATGACCAGAAGCTTGGGTTTTAAAAGCCTGTAGACCACGAGGAAGGGAAGACTGAGGGAGGTAAAGGGTTTCTGAGGACTGGGTAAGAATGAGTGAAGAGTTGGAGGCAACAGTAATTCAAACCACTGGGGATGTAGGGAGGGGGTGGAGTGTGTCAGAAGACAAAAGAGAGAACCAAGAATGGTTGAAATGCAGGAAGTGGTTCAAAGCTAGAGGCGCGAGAGGGATCGATCACCTGTCCGATGACAGCAGTGGGGATAATTAATGCCTGTAACCACACTGGCCCTCCCAAAATGCCAGTGAGAGCCGACCTCAGTGAATGGGAACAGTGTGCCAGTCCAGTGTGGCACTGAGCTCAGTGAATGGGAACAGTGTGCCCGTCCAGTGTGGCACTGACCCTCGGTGAATGGGAACAGTGTGCCAGTCCAGTGTGGTACTGACCCTCGGTGAATGGGAACAGAGGAAATCTTCACAAATGTTTCTGATGTTGTTACATCTCGAGACCAGTGAATTTTCACTCCTCAGTGTTGATGGCAGAAAGACATGTCCGATCGGTGTCGGGCTTGCACACACTTTCATACGCACAGCGCTGCCAGCCTCACCTTACTAGGAAACTGCTGAGTGACCTGAGGTTCGTAGGTGTTCACAGGAACTTTCTTCCGAAGTGATACCACCACAAAGTATTCAAAAAGCTTCTGTTCCTGTAACTCGATTAAATCTCGCTCAAGGGTTTGATAGCGGGTGTTTCTTTTCAATGTGGAGTGCACATATACCAAGCGCTGACTGTGAGCTGTAAACAACAAGGACAGAAAGATTAGTTTAATCAGGAGAACTACTGCATAGATATAAAACAGGATAACGGGCAGAGAGAGAGTCCGGTACAGGATAACGGACAGAGAGAGAGTCCGGTACAGGATAACGGACAGACAGAGTCCGGTACAGGACAGACTGAGAGAGTCCGGTACAGGATAACGGACAGACTGAGAGAGTCCGGTACAGGACAACGGACAGACTGAGAGAGAGTCCGGTACAGGACAACGAACAGACTGAGAGAGAGTCCGGTACAGGACAACGAACAGACTGAGAGAGAGTCCGGTACAGGACAACGAACAGACTGAGAGAGTCCGGTACAGGATAACGGACAGACAGAGAGTCCGGTACAGGATAACGGACAGACAGAGAGTCCGGTACAGGATAACGGACAGACTGAGAGAGTCCGGTACAGGATAACGGACAGACTGAGAGAGTCCGGTACAGGATAACGGACAGACTGAGAGAGTCCGGTACAGGATAACGGACAGACTGAGAGAGTCCGGTACAGGATAACGGACAGACTGAGAGAGTCCGGTACAGGATAACGGACAGACTGAGAGAGTCCGGTACAGGATAACGGACAGACTGAGAGAGTCCGGTACAGGATAACGGACAGACTGAGAGAGTCCGGTACAGGATAACGGACAGACTGAGAGAGTCCGGTACAGGATAACGGACAGACTGAGAGAGTCCGGTACAGGATAACGGACAGACTGAGAGAGTCCGGTACAGGATAACGGACAGACTGAGAGAGTCCGGTACAGGATAACGGACAGACTGAGAGAGTCCGGTACAGGATAACGGACAGACTGAGAGAGTCCGGTACAGGATAACGGACAGACTGAGAGAGTCCGGTACAGGATAACGGACAGACTGAGAGAGTCCGGTACAGGATAACGGACAGACTGAGAGAGTCCGGTACAGGATAACGGACAGACTGAGAGAGTCCGGTACAGGATAACGGACAGACTGAGAGAGTCCGGTACAGGATAACGGACAGAGAGAGAGTCCGTTACAGGATAACGGGCAGACAGAGAGTCTGGTACAGGATAAGGGGCAAGTTGGAACAGGTCTACTACAGGATGATGGGCCGTGCTGGTGAGGTTGAGGTACTGGGTTAACATGCAGCTGGATTGGCGATGACTCAGGAAATGTGCAGGCTGGCGGGTTCAGCGTAACATGTCAGTTGGAGGGAGTCACATGCAGCGTAATATCAGCAGATGGACAGAATGCCATAAACCGCGAGCTGTAACACACACCAGCCAGTGTTGCTGTATCACCATCACTAGCAGCCTGACTGTACTGTGCTAGTGAGACTGAGTGAAAGTTGCTGTACCGCACAGTATGTTGCAGGGAAACACCACACACAATATATTTGTATATCTGGTCTGCAGACTGATAAGTCAACTGTTAGAATAGTTACAGAATGAAACAAAGAAGTTTAATATACGCACGGCTCATACTGTCCTTCAGTAGCTAATAATCACATGAAACGGAGACTCGTCACAGCAACCAATCCCCTCAACTGTCACAGATTGTCCGTGGGTTCTCACAGACACAGTTACTGGGTTAGCAGCTCCATCACAGTTCTTGCCCTCAGTGCCACGTATGCCAGGGACAATAGCATAGTCCCAGTGCCTTGGCAACAGGAGAGCTGCTGTTTGGGTGTTGTGTGCATGCAGTGCGAAGAGCTGACCTTGCACCACAATGAGAGATTGGCATAAGATTTCAGCACCCCTGGTGCACAATTCATGAAACAAAGGGGCACATTATCTGGCAGCAGCAGCGTTTAAAGGGCTGCCGCCGATCAACCGTAAAACTGTACTGGTACCACTGGGTAGAAATAGCTACAAGACAACGATGGCAAATGGTACCCTTCCAGGATGCAGCTTTGAACATCCTGCTGTAGAGAAGTGCGGGACCGCAGCGCAGTCCTTTTTGGAGCAGGAGGGACTCTCCCCCTCTGAGCAGCAGTGCGAGAGAAGCCTGGATGGAGGTAGCAGAAAGTGTCCCACCCGTGACCAGAGCCGGGGAGTAGGTGAGGAATTGCTAGTCTCCGGAGGGGAGTGTGCTCACAATTTGCTTTAATTTTACAACGTTTCCTAACAATGCATCTCAACAACACTTCAGTGCAAGTATCACAGAGGAACAATTTGCCAGCACTCTGGCAACTGTTCACCTACCTCACCAATGCACAGGTATTCCCATGTTGTAAAGGGGCAACTCGGAATTGCTGTCACGTTAGTGCATTTGCCCTGTGAGCCATTAATTGTGGCAAGGAACAAACATCAAGCACACCGGCCGCACAAAGTTGGATGTCCGCCGACTCACAAAAGGGCCCCGATTTTAACTCCAGGTGGATTCCCCGCTCAGGCCCAAGTTAAACTTATAATCGGGTCTTAATGATGTCATCGGGCCTCAACGTGCTTATGTAAAGAAGGACCCTGTTGGCTGCCTTGGAGAGCAGGTTAAAATTGCAGATGTTGCGGCTTTCAGACAGGCAAGAGCCAGGACAATTTTAACTGCCCACCCGCCAGGTTTCTGCTGAGTGAGTCGGTTTAAAATCACCCCCAAGGTGATTGGGATCCTCTTCTTCCACTGGCTGGGGCAAGTCTCTGCACCTCCACCTGTTCCAGCACAATGGTCCTTTTCAGGGCCAGGTTGTGTAATTGGCAAACAAATCAGGGGGGAGATGAGGAGAATTTTTTTACGCAGCGAGTTATGATGACCTGGAATGCACTGCCTGAAAGGGTGGTGGAAGCAGATTCAAGACTAACTTTCAAAAGGGGATTGGATAAAAACTTGAAATGGAAAAAAAAATTGCAGGGCTGCAGGGAAAGAGCAGGGGAGTCGGACTAATTGCGGAGCTCTTTCAAAGAGTCGGCATAGACACGATGGGCCGAATGGCCTCCTTCTGTGCTGTACGATTCTATGATTCTAATTACCTTGGATGCCCAAGTCAGCCTGTGCTGCATGCCTCCTCCGATTCTACCCTTCCCCCCCAACCCACTCCAAGACCAGCAGAGCGGGACGGCCAGCAGACTGTCCATGTGTCCTACTGGGGCAGAGCTCAGTTACAATTCCCTCCGCTAAGATGGCTTCAAGAAGGTATCACAACCCAAGGACACAATGAAAAAAACGAAATCAAGCCACCACTCGATGAGGCAGATGCCCTTTAAAAGGAATAGAAACCACTGCGGCCCAACCATGCCCACGTTAGATGTGCGCGGAGCTCCAGCAATGAGACGACGTTATGAGGTCTTGACCTCAGTGATGAATTTTGTGTGGCCTTTCCTTTAGGAGGCTATCGCCGTGTGCTACAGGCGGACAGCAGACCTCCGGCTTCAGCACCAAATAATGCGGGTTGCCTACACCCAGAGTGCAGTTGTGCCGTGAGCACTGACCATCGCATTATTGGCTCCATCACATTTCCGGATTTCTGATTTATTTATTTATTTATTTATTTATTTATTACAGAGAAAGAATTGATTGGTACCCCTTCCACTAGCTTAAAACTCCACTCCCTCCACCACCGGCGTACCGTGACTGCAGTGTGTATTATCTACAAGATGCACTGCAGCAACTCGCCAAGATTTCTTTACCAGCATCTCCCAAACCCACGACCTTCACCACCTAGAAGGACAAGGGTAACAGGTGGATGGGAACACCATCACCTCCAAGTCACACACCATCCTGACTTGGAAATATATCGCCGATCCTTCATTGTCGCTGGGTCAAAATCCTGGAACTCTCTCTCTAACAGCACTGTGGGAGTACCTTCACCACACAGACTGCAGCGGTTTAAGAAGGTGGCCCACCACCACCTTCGCCAGGGCAACTAGCGATGGGCAATAATTGCCGGCCTTGTCAATGACGTTCATATCCTGAGAATTAATATTTAAAAAAAAGACTAGCACTGCTGCAAATATCTAACAGAGTACCCTACGTCGTCCAGTACTTCCCCGGAGCGGAGAAACTACGCCATGTTCTTCGCAGCCTTCAACATGTCATCGATGACGACGAACACCTTGCTAAGGCCATCCCCACGCCTCCACTACTCGCCTTCAAGCAGCTGCCTAACCTCAAAAGTACCATCGTTCGCAGCAAATTACCCAGCTGTCAGGAGAACAGCGACCACGACACCACACAACCCTGCCACGGCAACCTCTGCAAGACATGCCAGATCATGAACACAGATACCGTCATCACACATGAGGACACTACCCACCAGGTACATGGTACATACTCATGTGACTCGGCCAACGTTGTCTACCTGATACGTTGCAGGAAAGGATGCCCCAGAGCACGTTGCAGGAAAGGATGCCCCAGAGCATGGTACATCGGCGAGACCATGCAGACACTGAGACAACGTATGAACGGACACCGCGCAACAATCGCCAGGCAGGATTGTTGCCTCCCAGTCGGGGAACAATTCAGCAGTCAAGGGCATTCAGCCTCGGATTTGCGGGTTAGCGTTCTCCAAGGCGGCCTTCGAGACACACGACAACGCAAAATCATCGAGCAGAAACTGATAGCCAAGTTCCGCACTCATGAGGATGGCCTCAATAGGGATATCGGGTTCATGTCACGCTACAGAACGTGACTTGACATCGTTGTCTGTCTTTCCAGTTTTTAAAAAACAAACAAAAAAAAACAAACACAAAAAAAACCCACTGCAGACAGCAGGATTTGACACGTTGGACCCCCTGGGACACATCTCATTGTCTTGGCTGTGCTCTTGGTGTGTCTTTGATGATCCCTGAAAGATTGTATCTCTGCAGTTTCTGTGTTTATATTCTGTGAACTTTTGTAGATTCACTCATTGTAACTTTACCTGAGGAAGGGGCGATAGCTCCGAAAGCTTGTAATTTTAAATAAATCTGTTGGACTATAACCTGGTGTTGTGCGACTTCTCATTTTTGTCGCAAATATCTAAGGCAGGGCCCTAAACTGTAATACCACTGAGTCACATGTTGCAGTATCCTCACTGATAAGTGGGTTTCGGTGAAAGTGACTGTAGAAATTTCAGTTACACATATCACCACCTCAAACATACGCGCAGTGTCTCCACACTGAATTTGGGGGTTTGTAACACTATAAAGAGCAATATCTCTTACTATTTCCATAAAAATAGATCTAAGTACACAAGTTTCCAAACCTCAGCAATCCATCTCAGACCACCCTATCTATTAGGGCTTTGGTAAGCAAGATTATCTGAGGCCAGGTGGGAATGCCCCAGCCACTAGTGACAGATCTATTCCTCCAGGTCCCATCAATAAGCTAAGCTGGTTGATCAATCACCAACAATGCCCTGAAATAGTATGGACCTGCCTGGACCAGGTATCAGATTACAGGCTCTGATACAGTTAGTTACAATCTTTCATCACAGGTGGGTCATGTTCGAGCTAACTTGACCCCATGTTCTCCGTACATTATAAAGTCAACAAGGGCACCAATAAGGAAATCCCCAGGCACAAGAAGCATGGAGGAAACCCAAGAGGATGGTATGGAATGAAAATTTCAGTCTGCATCATTGGACTGCAGAGATTTTGTAAATCAGGAGCAGCTCAGTGAGCTGGGATACTTACAGCAGACATTAACTCCCTGAGATCGGCACTGCCAACTCACCATGGCTTTGTGTAAAGTAAGTTTATAGTTATTACAGATATCTTCCCTCAGTGCCTCGCTCAATCAACCCCGCCAGCCCACCGTCACCCAGGATACAAGTTACCGTTGGCAACATGCTATCAAAGTGCACACCTTCTTGTCATTTGGACAATCCCTTACCTTTCTGTTGTTCTTCTGTATCACTCTCTGTCTCACTGTTCTCATCTGAAAGATACAAGAATACAGATGGATTTGAAAGGCATGAAATGCATTCGTCTTAAAGGACTGAATCACACCTCTCCCCCAAAGTACAATATGATGACATTGACTCCTCAATTTCCCTCAGAACAGCGAGAATCCGTTCAGTCCTATACGGGAACAGACAAAGTCACAAACTGACCCCTGACCCCCCTACACACCAATCGCATCATCAGATGAACGGATTACTGGTGTTTTTTTTAGCTCTTCCATTATTAATAGGAAAAAGTTCAATAAAGGTCAGAGAAGAATGAAGCATGGGCTAGGGGTTAAAGAGAAAGCCTGTGAATGGTGGAACTCTGAAATAAAAAGACAAAATGTGCTGGAGACCCATCGGATGAAAAAGGAAAAGACTTGCATTTTATAGCACCTTTCATGACCTCAGGACATTCCAAAGTACTTTTTGAAGTGGTGTCACTGTTGTAGTTGAGGAAATGCAGCAGCCAATTTTCGCACAGCAAGATCCCACAAACAGCAATGTGATAATAACCAGATAATCTGTTCTTTGGTGATGTCGGTTGAGGCTTAACTATTGGTCTGGACACCGAGGAGAACTCCCCTACCCTTCTTTGAAATAGTGCCATGGGATCTTTTATGTCCACTTGAGAGAGCAGACGGGACCTCTGATTAACATTTCATCTGAAAGACGGCATCTCCTACAATGAAGCACTCCCTCAGCACTGCACTAGAGTGTCAGCCTAGATTTTGTGCTCCAGTCTCTGGAGTGGGAGTTTTTTTTTTTTTTTATTCGTTCCTGGGATGTGGGCATCGCTGGCAAGGCCAGCATTTATTGTCCATCCCTAAATGCCCTTGAGAAGGTGGTGGTGAGCCACCACCTTGAACCGCTGCAGTCCATGTGGTGAAGGTACTCCCACAGTGCTGTTAGGGAGGGAGTTCCAGGATTTTGACCCAGCGACGATGAACGATCAGCGATATACTTCTAAGTCAGGATGGTGTGTGACTTGGAGGTGGTGGTGTTCCCATGCACCTGCTGCCCTTGTCCTTCTAGGTGGAAGAGGTCGTGGGTTTGAGAGGTGCTGCCGAAGAAGCCTTGGCGAGTTGCTGCAGAGCATCTTGTAGATGGTACACACTGCAACCACAGTACGCCGGTGATGGAGGGAGTGAATGTTTAACGTGGTGGATGGGGTGCCAATCAAACGGGCTGCTTTGTCCTGGATGGTGTCGAGCTGAAGATGGTTGGGCCTCGGACACTGCCCTGAGGAACTCCTGCAGCAGATGTCCTGGTGCTGTGATGATTGACCTTCAACCACCACAACCATCTTCCATTGTGCTAGGCATGACTCCAGCCAGTGGAGAGTTTTCCCCCCCCGATTCCCATTGACTTCAGTTTTACTAGGGCTCCTTGATGCCAGTGTACTGGAACAGCTTGGCTAGAGGCGCAGCTAGTTCTGGAGCACAAGTCTTCAGCACGACAGCCGGGATGTTGTCGGGGCCCATAGCCTTTGCTGTATCCAGTGCGCTCAGCCGTTTCTTGATATCACGTGGAGTGAATCGAATTGGCTGAAGACTGGTGATGGTGGGGACCTACCTCAGGAGGAGGCCGATATGGATCATCCACTCGGCACTTCTGGCTGAAGATGGTTACAAACGCTTCAGCCTTGTCTTTTGCACTCACATGCTGGGCTCCACCATCATTGATGATGGGGATATTCATGGAGCCTCCTCCTCCCATTAGTTGTTTAATTGTCCACCACCATTCACGACTGGATGTGGCAGGACTGCAGAGCTTTGATCTGATCCGTTGATTGTGGGATCTCTTAGCCCTGTCTATAGCATGTTGCTTCTGCTTTTTAGCATGCATTTAGTCCTGTGTTGGACTTCCCCAGGTTGGCACCTCATTTTTAGGTACTCCTGGCATGCTCTTCTACACTCCTTATTGAACCAGGGTTGGTCCCCTGGTTTGATGGTAATGGTAGAGTGAGGGATATTAGCTTTTTATCCCAGATTTATTTAATTAACTGAATTTAAATTCCCCAGCTGCCATGGTGGGATTTGAACTCGCGTCTCTGGATCATTAGCCCAGGCCTCTGGATTACTAGCCCAGTGACATTACCACTATGCTACTGTTGAACCCTGACCTTCTGACTCAGAGGCAAGAGTGCTACCACTGAGCCTGAGATGAGGCGCTGGACACATTGGATGAGGTGCTTCTTTGGGTACCTATTGGGCAAGGCACTGGGTTCCAAGACACAAGCTCTTCAGTAAGATCCATGGCTGACAGGAAGCTGACACTCCTGCAGGCTGCCCAGTGACATTATATTTGTGACACTGTCAATCAGCCATCCTTCCATTCAGAGGACCTGCTATCTCTAGAGATGGACTGTTCAGAAAATCCATGTCTTTAGTTGTAAACTGCTCATTATACATATATTGAGGGGGCCAGGGTTCTGCCTCCAGCAGTGATACTAATTCTAACTCAATGACCCTCAGAGAGGGCTTCAGCAATTCTTGGCTCAGCTTTTAGATGGAGTGTTTGAAAGAGATGGTACGCTCATGTTCGGGGAAGGACAAACACAGAGAGTGACTGTCTGTCCAATGTGTCTTTTGGCTGATGGGGCGTGGAATGAACAGCAACACAAGTTCTGTGCCCCAGACGTTGTCAGCCACCCAACTGCGGGATGTAGCACAAAGGTGAGAAATCAGAGAAATGGGAAAGAATCAGGGAAACCACACTCCAAAGGAGACCAGCAAGATGCAGAAGGTGCAATAAACACCGGTACTGACAGGATGAATCGGGGCTACTCATTATCAGGGATGGGCCTTGAAATTATCAAATCAGACCAGCCACTTCATCTTGGCTACATTTTCCATCAGGTCAGTTTTATTCACCAAACAAGTCCCCAGACACATTTTCCAGAAATTGGGTTTTCCTTCCCAGCTCCGAGCTGCAGAGAGCCTGAGGAACCTGGGAGTGGGGATCCACCTCAGGGGCACAGAACACTCCTCTCCCACAGCCAGCACACCCGGCTCAGCTTCAGCAGCCCAGACTGCTCGTCAGGAGGAAAGAAAGAAGGGGGCAGGAAAGCAAAAGAAAGAAAGGAAAGGGAAAGATAAAGGGAAAGGGGAAGAAAGAAAGAGAAACAAAAATGTGAGCAAGTGACAGACCATTGACACTATCTGTACATTCTTTTGCTTGACTCAGAAATCAAATATTGTTTACAGAAATGTTTTAATATAAATATCAAATTGTGTTTTTGCTTAGGCTTTAACAGTATGAGTGTTTTTCCAAACGAGATGAGATGAATTTAAGAAACACTTGAGTAAAAGTTTTGCATAAAATGTCTGTCAACTTATTTCTTCACTCCAGGCTCGCCTATTCTTTTGGTTATATTGAGAAACTGTGAACAATTGTTATGTAAAGATTTAAATTATCAAGCTGTTCTAGCTATTTCACAATGTCAAACCTCAAGATATCTTCCTCCCGTACTTCCCTCCTCCCCAATCCCAAGATCTGTCCCCCTCTGCATTGCTGCCTTCGTCTGCCCAACACTACTGTACCCTCTGACTCACTGCAATACCACGGGAGACTACCAATAATAGATTAAACACGGTACATCAGACTTAACCAGATGCCACACTCCAAATATAAAACAACCCTAAATTTCTAGGTGCTTCTGACCTGCACCTTCTAATCTACAAAGTTCTCTGACCAAGAAATAGCCCGAGACGCCGATTCTTCATAAGTAGACCATGTTAACTTAAAAAATGAGCCCAGCTCAAACTTAGCAGAATAGTATATTGTACATGATAAAAGAGCATACCATCCAACTTGTGAGCAATGCCACAGGAGTTCCTCCAGTAGACATATAAAACTGATCCATTTAGGCTGGGATTTTAACCCCCGCCGAGAATGGTTCGTGGGAAGGGTTAATTTGTGAAAATTCTATCTTCTGCCTCGCACCCACTGCGTTCCCGGTCGCTGTGATATTTCTGACGGTGAATCAGGCCATCGATGAGGCTCCCACTTAACATGCAAAATTCGTGGCCCAATGACACAATATAAACCTCACGCCTGGGGGAGCCTCGCACTGTCTGCAGCCCGACAGCAGGAGGAGCCCATTGGCCAGGAGAGGCCCAGGTTACGTTGAAGAAATTTGCTTCTGTTTGAACCCCTTGTGGGCCAGGAGGAGCAGGAGTGCTCCCCACCCCCCAGGCCCCGCAAGGTGTGCCTGGGCCTCCCAGGCCGCCAGATTCGATCCTGCTGGATCCCCCGCCCCCACACCTCCGATTCCCGATCGCCTCCAGACCTGACTCCCTGGGACCGTTCCCACGAGTCCCCAGCTGCGATCTCCTGCCACCACAGTCCCGTTCCCACCCATCGGCCAGGCAATAAATCTGTCCGGGTGTCGGGCAGGACTCCGGGAACTTTTATTTAAATGAAGCCCTGCTGTTAAGATGGGCTGGACCAGCACGTCCCAGAACACGCCACGCCCCTACTCTACCTCCGTAAAAATCAAGGCCAAAGAGCCAGTCACACGCAAAACACTAAATGACTCACATTATCCAGACACCAATCAAGAAATGTAATTCATTGCCCGAGTCTCAAACTTCTTTCCAAATCCCTTCAGTTGAGATGTACACCCCTCCGCCACTGAAACAACGCCCCCGCCCCACTGCAGCCTAACCTCCGATCTGAGCAACGCCAGGGGAAATCCTCTGGCATTAATCTAATCACATTGTTATGTTGGAAACAGAACACGGGACTGTAGGGCTTTTACCAAAATCCCGTGTAGACTACCGCCGAATACCACCTGGGCAAAGACCAGCTATCACAGCAGGGGCCGGGGATCCTCTGGGCCAGTGTGGCTCAGTTCCACCTTCGATAGCGCATTTACAGTGGGCCATTGCACGAGCTCCACTCACCACTGTTTTAATGTATATACATCATTGTTTTAGGACTAATCGCTGAGTTTTAAGGTTATAATCTAAACATGAACTCTGAGGTGCAACGTGTTTGCTGAGGAGTCCTCTGATTTTGAATCAACGCTAACACTGATTATCTCAGCATCCCTTCAATCAGTTTCCTGACAACGGACCAAACACAATGCAGGACACTACTGTCAGATAGATTGTAGCTTCAGATAATTCCTACCATTGTTTCTGCTTCTTAATGAACTATATCCTGCCGAATAAACAGTAACTCCGTACAGTACAGAGTAACCCTTACCCTGCTGAATAAACAGTAACTCTGTACAGTGCCACAGTGAGTAACCCTTACCCTGCTGAATAAATAGTGAACTGAAAATATCTTCCGTAAAAATTTGGTGTTTGAAACTTTTGAATCACCCTAAATTTTAACAGCCATGTCAGAACTAGATGGTTCTTGAGGCATCTTGTAAACAGACTTTGTAAAATTGTAGTGTGTGGTACATTTATACCTCAAAGCCTGGTGTCTTGGTTTGCACAACTTACATTTTACTTAGAAACATTCAGTAAAATGTAGGAATATAATTCAGTACCTTTCAGAGGCGTGGACTCTGGTCCCGAGGGGGTCAGGGCCTTCACCTTCTTCTTCCCTCTTTTTGCATCATACACCGCCTGTATCTTCAAAACCAACTGAAATAAAACAGTAGCAATCAGTCACCACGGCACTGTAACACTTCCCAAATACCAGAGACTGTTTACTGTGGGATCAGAGAGATCCGGCACTGTAACACTTCCCAAATACCAGAGACTGCTTACTGTGGGATCAGAGAGATCCGGCACTGTAACACTTCCCAAATACCAGAGACTGCTTACTGTGGGATCAGTGAGACCGGCACTGTAACACTTCCCAAATACCGGAGACTGCTTACTGTGGGATCAGAGAGACCCGGCACTTATTAAAATTCTTAAAATCTAGCACACCTCCTAATATCACAGGTATAAACTTCTAAAGTAATGCACTGTATAATATTATAGGTGTAAATTCCCAAACTAACGCACCCTCTAATCTTACAGGTGTCAAACACTTAAATTTGGACACCACTGAAAATGACAGGTATAATGAAGCTACTGCACCTCCGAATATCGGTTCATCATCTTCAACTCACCACAGGGATCCTTTTTCTTTTCTTCACAAACACATCTCCGCTGACAGGGTCCTCGGGGTTGCCAGGCAGTGGCAGAGGGTTGGAGCGAAGCAGAGGGACTGTACTGTCCTTGCTGATCTTCCTCAGGTCTGGAACTTTCCAAGTTTTACTTTCCTGAGCTTGTTCCTGGAGGCTGGGGGGTTTGGGTGGGAGCTGAAAGTAGTGGAATGAGCACACATACACATGAGACTGTGTCACTGGATGGAAGGGCTGAGGTTGCCCATTCCTCCTCTCAAAAGGATGGGAAATTTCACTTCCACAATTTTATGCTGAAATATCCCCCAATTTTCACTCCTCCTCTGCCAAAACTGTTGCCTCTTGCTGGCATAGCAGTTTGCCCGCACCTCACCCATTCTTAGCCAGCGTCACTGCCAATTTGACATGGGGAACATCGCAGCCGACCCCAATCATACCCTCACCAGACATTGCACAAGTGCACATTCTACTGCCACTCAGTGCACAGTGATCATTAACCAGCACCAGGCCCAAAATGCCTTAAAAAAACAACGTGCATTTATATAGTGCCATTAACTTAGCAAACATCCCAGGGCGCTTATAATAGTATAAAGGGGCAAGTGAACCATGGACTTCCTGCTCATTGACTTCACTCTCATCGCTGGGTGCAGAGAGGCTGTTTCCCCTGGTTGGGGAGTCTAGAACTAGTGGTCACAGTCTCAGGATAAGGAGTCGGCCATTTAGGACTGAATGGAGGAGAAATTTCTTCACTCTGAGGGTGGTGAATCTTTGGAATTCTCTACTCCAGAGGGCAGTGGATGCTCAGTCGTTGAGTATATTCAAGACGGTGATCGATAGATTTTTGGGCAGGAAGGGAATCAGGGGATATGGAGATAGGGCAGGAAAGTGGAGGTGAGGTAGAAGTTCAGCCATGATCTTATTGAATGGCGGAGCAGGCTCGAGGGGCCGTACGGCCTACTCCTGCTCCTATTTCTTATGTTCTTGTGCTGCAGCCACAGGGACTGATACACTGGTGAGGAATCTCAGCATTTCCAGTCATGTTTCTGCTAGACTTCTGTTTTAAAGAGGCTGTCCTTAGCTTTAGGTGAGGGAGGAGTTTGACACAAGGCTACAAATTACACCCAACACATTCTACCACAACCCCATTGTGATCAACACACCTACATTCCCGAGCCATATATCCCCAGGGTCAGAATAGATATGGTCTCATCAGGGTGGGTGAGACACACACATCAGCCCACAGCCATCCCCAGGGTCGGTATCGAGGGCACTCCATGGTCAGTGACAGTTACCTTCCCCTATGACCCAGCTGAGACTGGTAGAAGATACTCGCTCTACAGGAGGTCTGTTGGTTGCTGCTAAACCCAGCCCAGAAAAAAAGCCTCCCCTTCGCTCCAGTGACAGCTTGGACCCTTCACTCTAGGTGCCCTGACTCTGAATCCAGTTACTGCTGCTGTATCGAACCGTACAGCGTGGGGCATACGTGGCCCACGCACATTGCACGGTCTGTCCATTGCAACAGAAGGAGGTCATTCAGACCCCTCAAGCCTGTTCCACCATTCAATTAAATCATGGCTGATCTGTATCTTAACTCCATTTACCTGCCATGGCTCCATATCCCTTAATGCCCTTGCCTAACAAAAAACCTATCCATCTTTGTGTGAAGAATTGCTTCCTGACATCACCCCTGAACGGCCTAGCTCTAATTTTAAGGATATGCTGACTTGTTCTGGACTCTCCCACCAGAGGAAATAGTTTCTCTCCATCTACCCCATCAACTCCTTTAATTATCTTAAACACCTCAATTAGATCAGCCCTTAATCTTCTATACTCAAGGTAATACAATCCCAGTGAACTCAGGCCCAATATGACAGCTCCGCGATCACCCAAGTCCAATGGGCGTCACTATGAATCAATGCAAGTGAGGCACTCACATGAGAACAGATTGATTTAAAAAAATTGGAATAACTCTGAAACACAAGTGTGTGCGTGGTTTCTGGAGCGGAGCATCGATCGGCGGAGGATGGGTCACTGTGTCACTGGTGGAACATTTCGGTAGGATCCCACTGACAGATGTGTGGAGTCTCGTGCGCAGTCAGCTTGGCTGGAAACTGAACACGGCTTCAGACAGACTTCCACATCACGTCCAGGCCCCAATCACAAGTGGAATAAACTTGCGAATCAGCAAAATGTCACATGGAATGGCCTGCGCTTTTATACAACAACAACTTGCATTTATATAACACCTTTAACATAGTAAAACGTCCCAAGATGCTTCACAGGTGCGTTAACAAACAAAATTTGACCCCGAGCCACATAAGGAGATATTAGGGCAGATGACCAAAAGCTTGGTCAGAGGTCGATTTTAAGGAGCATCTTAAAGGAGGAAAGAGAGGTAGAGAAGCGGAGAGGTTTAGGGAGGGAATTCCAGAGCTTAGGTCCTTGGCATGACGACCAATGGTGGAGCGATTAAAATCATGTATGCTCAAGAGGCCAGAATTGAAGGAGCGCAGATATCAGAGTTGTAGGGCTGGAGGAGGTTACAGAGATAGGGAGGAGCGAGGCCACGGAGAGATGTGAAAACAAGGATGAGAATTTTAAAATGGAGGCGTTGCTTAACTGGGAGCCAATGTAGGTCAGCGAACATAGGGGTGATGGTTCAATGAGACTTTGTGGGAGTTAGGACACGGGCAACAGAGTTTTGGATGACCTCAAGTTTATGGAGGGTGGCCTACCAGGGGTGCGTTGGAATAGTTAAGTCGGGATGGAGTTGGGCGATGTTACGGAGGCGGAAATTGGTGGTCTTGGTGATGGCGCAGATATGTGGTCGGAAGCTCATCTCAGGGTCAAATACCACACCAAGGTTGCGAACAGTTTGGTTCAGCCTCAGACAGTTACCAGGGAGAGGGATGGAGTCGGTGGCTAGGGAATGGAGTTTGTGGTGGGGACCGAAGACAATTTGGACGCAAAAAATCCTATTTTGAAGAGGAGCAGGGGAGTTCTCCCCGGTGTCTGGCCAATATTTATCCCTTAACCAGCATTACACAAAATCAGATTATCTGGTCATCATCATGTTGCTGTTTGTGGGAGCTTGCTGTGCACAAATTGGCTGCCACGTTTCCTACATTATAACAGTGACTACACTTCAAAAAGTACTTCATCGGCTGTAAAGTGCTTTAGGACATCCTGAGGTTGTGAAAGGCGCTATATAAATGCAAGTCTTTCTTTCCAATTGTGTAAAAGGAACAGCTTTAAATGCCCCCGAGTCATGAGCTCGTTTGAGAAGTTCACTCAGTTCAGGGGTCCCCTGTACTGGGAGTGTGAATGACACACAGAATAATGTGGGATTCTTACCTTGGGAGGCCTCCTGGGCCGTGGAGAAGGTGATCCCCAGACTCTCTTCCCTCTGGACAGAAGTGACGGGGTGAACTTGACATCTTCGTACGGATTTTCCTTGGAAGGACCTAAAGCCAAGTAGAGGAGGAAGATGCTGATCAGGTTGCCCTGCCTCTGGGGAGGTGTTGGCTGCTTACAGCCATAACAGGAGGCCAAAGCAAGCAGAGTCCAGCTGGTGAGGTGACAGACATGGTGCAGAATGGATAGATTTCCAATAGGGGGTGCACCAGTCAATGCAACAGACACTGTTTAAACTGAAGGATAAAGTATTGTTCAATTTAGAAAACTGCCTGGTCATTTTTTGTCCAGAAACACGAGGTGGCCAGTGTTGCAATATAAATGTAGCTGAGGGAGCCTAGTCCCAGTCATGGCCCAGGCTGGGATGATTGTACTTGGGATGGGAAACCTTGACGAGTAGAGAGTTTATTTTGAACATGGAAACCCCCTACTGGCATGTACCCGTATCAGGGGGGGGAGGGGGGCAGGGAGGTCAGACTCCTTACTGGCACCTACCCGTATCGGGGTGGGGGGGGGGGGGGGGGGGGGAGGTCAGACTCCTTACTGGCATGGACTGTCTGCGGGGTCGGGAGGAGTTAAGACTATTTGCTACCAGGGTGGACTCGCTGGGACATCAGCTTGTCCAATTCTATTTTTTTGCTGTCTGTCACACTCACCAGAGATTAAATGAAACCTTCTTGGAGCTGGTGTATCAGAGTCCGTACACCAGCTTCCTGGAAATTGATCCTGAACGGAACAACCTCCAGCCAAATTCCAGCAGCAGCAACAACTTGTATTTATATAGCGCCTTTAATATTGTAAAACGTCCCAAGGCACTTCACAGGAGTATTATCAAACAAACTTTGACACTGAGCCACATGAGGAGATATTAGGGCAGATGAGGTAGGTTTTAAGGAGCGCCTTAAAGGAGGAGAGAGAGGTAGGGAGAGAATTCCAGAGCTTGGGGCCTCGGCAGCTGAAGGCACGGCCGCCAATGGTTGAGCGATTATAATCAGGAATGCTCAATAGGCCAGAATTGGAGGAGTGGAGCGCAGTTATCTCGGAGGGTTGTAGGGCTGGAGGAGGTTATAGAGATAGGGAGGGGCGAGGCCATGGAGGGATTTGAAAACAAGTAACACAGTCAGAGCAATGTACAGGAACAAACCTCCAGTAACACACCGTCAGGGCAATGAACATATCAGGGTATAACACAGTGTCATCTATTCCATAACTAGAGGTCATAAATATAAGATAGTTACAAATAAATCCAATAGGGAATTCAGGAGAAATCTCATCACTCAGTGTGGTTAGAATGTGGAACTCGCTACCACAAGGAATAGTTGAGGCAGTAACAGATGCATTTAAGGGGAAGCTTGATAAACATGAGGGATTAAGGAGTAGAAGGATATGTTGATGGGGTGAGATGAAGTAAGGTGGGAGGAGGCTTGTGTGGAGCAGAAACACTGGTATAGACCTGTCGGGCCGAATGGCCTGTTTCTGTGCTGTAAATTCTAGGTCATTCAGCAATAACACCCAATAAGTCCATCACTACAGGTCAGAGAGAGTGCTGGAGTGGCACCGAAATTCAAATCACGACTGACTTGCTGAGGCAGCCAGCAGCAGGATACCACATGGGCCTGCTCATCACCCCAACAGTGTACGACTTGGCCCTGCGCACTTTCCCATACAGGGGCCAAGCCCCCTCGCCTGATTGCGTCTGAGCACAGCCCTCCCCTTTTCCAACAGGCACCAGTTGGCTCCATGCACCCAGCCTCCCACCTTAGACAGGGGCCACCAGCCAACACGGGATGAGCAAGGCTGTGCGTGTCGACAGTGGAGTTCCTGATACAATGCACTGCTGTTACAGTGTCTAACTGTGCAGCCCCTCTAGAGTTACTGCCACCAGCTGCATGACTCAAACCAAGTGGGGGCGTCAAAGGCATCTGGAAGCTGAGGGGTTGAATTTCTCAGTCCTCCACAACTGACCCAGCAAACAGCGACCCAGCTCTAAGGAGCTCCAGTTACTGGTCTCCTCACTCTCGTACATTCCAGTAATTTGACATTACATACCAGCCAATTTGTAACTGGGGATATAAAGTATCACAGCCGCATTCCAGGGAACTACTGGCCTGCTTCCAACCAGGGAGATGGGAGCGTGTCGACTGCTGTATGAAGGTTGCTCTGTGCAATGACAACCTGAATCTGCCAATTCTTACGCAGTCTGCAGCTCAGCCTTGCTCAATGAGTGCTGCATGCATTCTCCCCCCCCCAGTTTTTCCCCCATCTTAAACGGAGCTGCCCCTTGCTGGGGTACAGTTCTACAGACGCCGGTAGCCTGCTGGTACCTTGCTCACGTGGTCCTCCTTTATATGTGAGCCTAGGCCTCGAGTGTTGGCAGGCTATTTAACTGTGGAGGACCTCACATTTGAGCCAATTCCAATTCATAGAATCTTACAGCACACAAGGAGGCCATTCGGCCCATCATGCCATTCGCCGCTTTGGCAGAGCTGTCCAATTAGTCCCACTCTCCTGCCCTTGCCCCATAGCCCTGCAAATTTTTCCTTTTCAACTATATATCTCATTTCAAAGTTACTATTGAATCTGCTTCCTCCACCCTTTCAGGCAGTGCATTCCAGAACATAACTCGTTGTGTAAAAAAATTCTCCTCTCCCCATGGTTTTGTTTTGCCAATTATCTTAAATCTGTGACCTGCAGCCATTGGAAACAGTTTCTCCTTATTTACTCTATCAAAATCCTTCATAATTTTGAACACCTCTATTAAATCTCTCATTAACCTTCTCTGCTCTAAGGAGAACAATCCCAGCTTCTCTAATCTCTCCCAGTAATTGAAGCTCTTCATCCCTGGTAATATTCTGGTAAATCTCCACTGCATCTTCTTCGAGGCTTGATATCCTTCCCAAAGTGTGGTGCCCAGAACTGGCCACAATACTCCAGGGGTCACTGGACGGGGATCAGTCGAAACCCTGGCTGATCTCTGGTGGCTACCTGTTAAACTATCACTTAGGAAGCATCAGCACTTCTGGAAGAGGGGAGAAAATTGGAGGAATAAAATGCAACACTCTTCGGATCTGCAAGAAACCTTAAGCAAAGGGGTTTATCTTTTGCAAAATCGGTCCTTCTCCATCATAGCCCCATCCCGTGGTCCTCCGGGACCTTGCATGGACTGCAGCCAAGTGGGCAAGTGGATGAACCAATCCCAGGGCTCGGCCCCATCACTTTGAGCCAGTTGATGGGAGCTGAGGAGAGCAGAACAACTTTCACTTGTGTAGTGCTCTTGAATTGATAAAACATGGGCTTCACATGGACAGAGGGGCAGTTGGAGAATTAGGAGAGTTCACCAAATGCAAAGGTGGGGAGGGAGGTAGCAAGGTGAAGTTCCAGACGCGAGGACTTAAGATGGCTGAAAGCTGCGCCACTAAGTGAATGCCAGAGTCGGAGGGCTGTAGGATGGGGCAGAGGGCTGGAGGAATGTTGGGCAAGGATGTTGATGAGCTGCTTTGGGGGACAGTGCGTCAATTGAGGGTGGGGAGGGGCAAAGGGAGAAGGGTTTTGATGGGAGCTGAATAATGGCTTTGGTTTTTCCAATATTCAATTGGTGCAAGTTCTGGCTCATCGCCAGAAGGCAGCATGGAGGAAAACACAGGAGAGATGGTGGAGGAGGATAGAATAATCACCAGAGTAAGGCTGAGGAGGTCAAGAAGGGATAATGAGCCATTGTTGAGGGCACAGAGGATGTTGCTGATGACCAATTGGGACCATCTCAATGTGGTAACAGGGAATTTTGGGAGCGATGAGCATGGGGCTGAATGGAAACAAGTTCAAGGATTTTGGAGAGAAAAGGCAGGGTCAAAATGAGACAGTGGTTTGAAAAGACATAAATGGTGTGCGGCCCATTGACGCTGGAGCCGAGGGACAGTTTCAGGAAGTGTGGTGGAAATCTGGTGAATCACTTTTAAAGGCAGAGTGAAAATAAAAGAACAACCGAATATAACAAAGAATTATTTCATATTCAAATCACACGGCTTACTTATAATATCCTCGTAGATGTTCTCTTCAGATACAGTTTGGGAAAGTGTTATTTTAGTCTTGTTGCCATTTTTGTTACGAGTCCTCTCACTCGCCGCTGGTGTCTGGAGGATCTGAAGACCTTCCGCATCCTCAAACTCAAAGGACTTCCTGCAAAGAGAGGGTTGCAGTGTATGGAGTCAGGTCAAGGAAAGAAAGAATCTGGAGTTCAGGAGTATCACAGGTAGAAGTGGGTTACACGTGACAATGGTACCACTAGTCACCCAACATCCACGAGATCGTCCCCAGGGACAAGGCCCCAAAATGAAAACATAAATTCAGAGAGAGTTACAGCACTGGTCTTCACATCAATCTCTAGGTGATCTTAGATCCTTAGCACTGGATATTACATCTCTTTCTTCAGTGTCTGTTTTCACCCTCAATAAACCAAACTCTTGATGAATACAAAGAAGAATGGTAGGGGAGTGAAAGAGAGAGAGAGAGAGAGAGAGAGAGAGAGAGAGAGAGCGCGAGCAAAACGGGGAGAGAGAGAGGAGAGAGAGAGAGAGAGAGAGACAGAGAGAGAGAGAGAGAGAGAGAGAGAGAGAGAGAGAGAGAGAGAGAGAGAGAGGGGGGAAGGCGCGGGGAGGGGGGGTGGGTGAGAAAGAGAGGGAGAAGAGAGGCACAAGGGAGATATTTGAAAATCAAGAGAATACATAGGAGCCCACCTGTTGTTTGGCTCAGAGTCACCCAGTTATCGGGTGGGAGCAATGGGACTTGCAAAGTATTATTCTGTTGCGCAGGTAGAACTTGACCGTCATGTTTAACTTGGCCCTTCCAGGTCTTGGCCATTGAAGGCACAACCTGATAGTCAATTAGAGGTCAAACGTTAAGCATGTCGAGGTCATTTAGAGGTTGATTGCTCAGCATTACCCGAGGTCAATTAAAGACGAGCACCTGGATTTCTTTTGCTACTGTACTTCAAGAATGTTCAGGTGCGGTTTGCTGTTGTTTTTATACATAGTCTGAAGTGAGACAGAGTGACATGCTGGGGCTGTCGGTCATTTATCTTACCTTGCCATTTCCACGCCTCGCCTAGCGAGCTGATCATTTGAACCTAACACAACAGGCCTGAAGAAAAGAGTAATCAGAGTAATGGGTGGGAATCTCCTGCTGTCTGCCCTGGTCGCCCGCCTGCAGCTCTCACTCATTCCTCTGCAGCACATCAATCCTATTTATCATAACACCACAGATACTTGTGGGGCCCATCATCAACCAACCACCTTGTGAAAGGTGAATAATGGACTCCTGCAACCAGCTGCTCTCAACCTTCTCAAGGGGGGGGGGGATGTCAACCAACTGGGGAGTTTACCACCAGTAATTAACGACCTGCTAATCCCCTTCCCAGGAATTGCTTCACGTTTCCCACAATTTCATTAGGGACGAGTTAAAGATGGAGAAACATGAATTCTGTCTCCTGTCAAAAGAGGAATTTCACTCGGTTAACATTTGCCGCCTCTGTGGTGAAACTCTGTTTTATTGAACAATTGCTGCATGTTGTCCACAATTATTCACTTCTTGCCGTTTTACCAAATATGGCAACGGCTCGGTTAAAGCACCAAATAGATTTGGACAAAACACATGCATTTTACTCATTCTTTCCCCTCTCTGACAGTCCAACAAATATCCCCGTCAAGGAGATGGTCAAGTCCCAAAACTGTGGAAGGGGCGTGAGAAAAGCGTCCCAGCAAACACTTGGTCTAACAAGTAAGGGAGCTATTCACAAAGTATAAGCTTTACAAGAGGCTGCTAGAAGTGCTGATTCTACTGAGTTTGGAGTGCAAGGTCAGTTCCACAGAAAGAACATCCCCCCCATGTCAACTACCCACAGAGCTCGAGGAAAAATACATCCCTTGTTCTCTCTTTTTTTTTAAAAAAATGATTTTTTCTTTTGCTGATTCATGCTGGGATGAAGCCCTTTGGACCCGGGCAGCCTCTGACACTTCCTTCAAACTGGCATTGTTCATCAGTGTGAGCATCAGAATGCTCAATCAGGGATCCTGATCCCGTCCTCGTCAGACATCCACCCAACAAGGCTAATTGCATAGTGATCAGCAAGGGGAGCTCGGGCAGGCGTTCCCCCACACCACCGACCCCCCTGGGGGCACTGAACCCAACTGTAGCACCCCTACCATCCAACACCCCTACAACCAGCACCAACCAGAGACTGAACCAGGGCTTGCCCCACTCAGGTACTTCCTCACAGTTGTCAGCCGTCAGGTTCAGTGTCAGAAGATTGTGAGGTCAAGTCCCACTCCAGAGACTTGAGCACAAAATTAAGGCCGATACTCCCAGTGCAACATCGAGGGAGTGCTGCACTGTCGGAGGTGCTGTCTTTCGGATGAGACGTTAAACCGAGGCCCCGTCTGCTCTCCTCAGGTGATCCCATGGCACAATTTTGAAGAAGAGCTCACCGCTGGTGTGCTGGGCAACTTTTATCCCTCAACCAACATCATTAAATAACAGATTATCTGGTCATTATCTGATTGCTGCTTGTGGGATCTTGCTGTGCACACATGGGCTGCCATGTTTCCTACATTACAACAGTGACTACACTTCAAAAATATTTCATTGGCTGTAAAACATTTTAGGACGTCCGAGGTCGTGAAAGGCGCTATATAAATGCAAATTTTTTCTTTTTCTTGTCTTTTTCACATTTTGCACCCATCCACTGAACGGCTGGGGAACTGTTCCAATTCTTTTTCAAGGTAATTTGTTTTATTGCTCAAGTCCGATCACGCTGTTTGGTTGAAAGCCCTTCTCCAAAGCCGTGCTTTAGAACACCCACTTGTGTTGCAGACCAGAGCTTCGGACATTCTGTGATGATAAAAAGACTTGGAAAAGAGGTTTCCCAAAGCTGAAACCATCCACTATTACCCAGTGTCGTTTGGCCGTAATTGAGGAGTTCTTGCCTGGTCTGGGCGAGCACCAGTGTTCCCTTTAAACTGTGTTGGCCGCGCAGCGATCTGGAGCTCCCGCGCAGGCTGCTCGCCGGCTTTTCAATTGGAATAACCGCGCATGCGTGAAAATTTGAATGGGCCACGCAGCCACTTAAAGGGGCCTCGCACTCAAAAAAAAATCACAGGGAAAATTGACGAGCACCATGTTATTCTGGAACTAGGAAACTTTCCAAGATAAAGCAATCAGAAAAACCTAGGCGAGGAACTAAACAAAAAATACACAAACAAGTTATTATTTTCCCACTGTCCTGTTCTTGAAACAGAACAAACAGCATTCGCTCTCTGCCCAGTTATACCTGATGAGGACAATGCGACCTCACAGCAACAACTTGTATTTATAGCGTCTTGAACGGAGTAAAACATCCCAAGGTGCTTCACAGGAGCGTTATCAAACAAAATTTGACACTGAGCCACATAAGGAGATATTAGAACAGGTGAGGTAGATTTTAGGGAGTGCCTGAAAGGGAGAGGGGGGGGTTTGGGGAGGGAGCTGAAGGTACGGTCGCCAATGGTGGAGTTATTCTATGTTAAAGGCGCGATTGTCTTGCTCTAGTGATAGCTGATACGCATCTGTACGCAATGCTTGTACAGGGCATGAGTTATACATGACACCCAGTCCCGGTTTAATCGGACACTGGCTGGTATGTGGACATCCGTTCCCCCTCCTGCCCTGAAGATAGTGACTCATGCGGGGCTATGATTGAACAGGTTGCCCCCACTCACAGCCCCTCACCCAAGTGACCACCATCACATCTGAATGTAGTGACCACGTCCACAGGCTATTTGATTGGAGAAGACATTACAGGCAAATCCACACGTGGGCCACTGTGTGGCAATCCTGGGGGCTGGTAGAAAACAGATTCCCAATTTTGTCTCTTCTCCAGCCTGGAATCAGCGATAGTTGCCTCATCACTATCTCAGCTAAGAGCAGCACCTAAAAGGGACTGTTGGATCATACCACCAGAATGGGAATAAAATATCACATCCAGATCAGATAGAACTGGTAGCTCGTTGGTTTCTCCATGGCATCAGGACAACAACTTGCATTTATATAGTGCCTTTAATGTGGTAAAAATGTCCCAAAGCGCTTAACAAGATTTGGCACCGAGCCACATAAGGCGACATTAGGACAGGTGACTAAACGCTAAACGAGAGGCAGAGCAGTTCAGGGAGAGAATTCCAGAGCTTAGGGCCTAGATGACTGAAGGCACAGCCGCCAATGGTGGGGCGAAGGAAGTGAGGATGTACAGGAGGCCAGAATTGGAGGAGTGCAGAGATTTGGAGTGGGGGGAGTTTGTAGGGCTGGAGGAGGTTACAGAGATGGGGATGGGCAAGGCCATGGAAGGATTTGAAAACAAGGATGAGAATTTTAAAATTGAGGTGTTGTCAGACAGGAGCCGATGTAGGTCAGTGAGCACAGGGGTGATGAGTGAACAGGACTTGGTGCAAGTTAGGACACAGGCAACAGAGCTTTGGATAAGCTCAAGTTTATGAAGGGTGGAAGACGGGATGCCGGCTAGGAGAGCGTTGGAGTAGTCAAGTCAGGAGGTAACAAAAATTATGGAGGAGGGTTTCAGCAGCAGATGAGCTGAGGGAGGGGCGGAGATGGGCAATATTACAGAGGTGGAAGTAGGTGGTCTTTGTGATTGAGAGGATATGGGATCGGAAACTCAGTTCTGGGTTAAACAGGTTGTGAATAGTCTGATTCAGCCTGAGACAGTGGCCAGGGAGTGGGATGGAATCGGTGGCTACGGATCGGAATTTGTGGCTGGGGCCGAAGACAATGGCCTTCCCAATGATTAACTGGAGAAAATTTCAGCTGAACAAAGATTGGATGTCAGAGAAGCAGTCTGACAACACAGAGGCAGTAAAGGGGTTGAGAGAGGTGGTGGTGAGGTACAAAAGAACATGAGAAATAGGAGCAGGAGTAGGTCATTCGGCCCTTCGAGTCTGCTCCGACAGTCACTAAGATCATGGCTGATCTTCTACCTCAACACCACCTTCCCGCACTATCCCCATATCCTGTGGTTCCCTTAGTATTCAAAAATCTATCGATTTTTCAAATCCTTCCATGGCCTCTCCCCTCCCTATCTTTGTAACCTCCTCTAGCCCTGCAAACCCACCCCCAACCAAAATCTCTGTGCTTCTCCAATTCTGGCCTCCTGTCGAGCTGGGCGTTGTCAGGGTACATGTGGAACCTGATGTCATGTCTTGGGATGATGTTGCCGAGGGGCAGCATGTAGATGCAAAATAGGAGGAGGCCAAGGGTAGATCCTTGGGGGTCTCCAGAGGTAATGGTGCGGGAACGGGAAGAGAAGCCATTGCAGGAGAATTTCCGACTATGACCGGATAGGTTAGAGTGGAATCAGGCGAGAGCAGTCCCACTCAGCAGGACAACGGAGGAGAGGTGTTGGAGGATGGTGTGGTCACCCGTGTCAGAGGCTGCAGACAGGTCGAGAAGGATGAGCAGGGATAGTGCACCATGGTCACAGTCACAGAGGATCTCATTTGTGACTTTGATGAGGGCTGTTTCAGTGCTGTGGCAGGGACAGAAACCTGATTGGAGAGGTTCAAACATGGACTGTGTAGCAGTATCGGGAGTTTGGGACCCTGTAACATGACGGTCAGGATGCGCACTTCACATTATGACAACTGTGGGCCCGAGTGGAAGTCAACACTTGAACCTGCCAACACTAAGGGAGAAGGCCTCTCGCAGCCAAGTGAAGTATCTCAGCTCCTGGGGGCAGCAGGGAAGGAACTGAGAAGCACTCTTAGGTAAAGGAAAGCGTGCAATGGCAATGAGCGAATAATGCTGCAATGGGGAGCAGAAAAATGGGGCAAGAAGAAAGTTGGTTTTGGAAACAAGAATCCTATAATGTGCATCTCGCATATTCCTTCGGAACATCCCATCCATCAGGAATCCAGAAATACTGGGGTGGGGCAGCCCCAAATTAGCGAAGTAAAACAAACCTGTTGTTGTGTCAATCATTAGGATAATTTCCTTCACAAGACGGCGTGCATGAGTTACATTTCCACACGCTCTTTAGAGGAATCACCCTGGTCAATGTTCTTCCTGGCGTGGGACGCACTCATGCTGTTTAACACATTGCATCGTCACTTTAACCCAGCACATTCGGCTTAAATGGACTCATTTTTTAAATTGAGAAACCCCGGTGAAAGAGAAGATCAATTGTGATGTGCACCATGGATGAGATAAATGAAGAAGCTGGGATGAGGTGACACACAGTTTGGGTTTTAAAAGCCTTGAGATTGGAGGAGGAAGAGATGACAATCTACGGTTTGGAGGACCTGGGGGGCGGTGGGTGGAAAGTGAGTTCGAGTAGGAAACAAAATGACGAGTTTTCACTCTGTGCAAGGAAGAGGAAGGGGACACAGGACAGCACTTTTGAAGCAGAGGTGTTCTGAAGAGCATGGATAGTCCTTGTACCAAGAAAACCAAGGAAGGCTGTGACCAGTACAACAGCAAAATACTGCGGATGCTGGAAATCTGAAATAAACAGAAAATGCTGATAACACTCAGCAGGTCAGGCAGCATTGTGGAGAGAGAAACAGAGTTAACGTTTCAGTTCGATGCTGCCCGACCGACCTGCTGAGTGTTTCCAGCATTTTCTGTTGTTATTTCAGGCTGTGACCAATGTTCCCATCAAGCTGTGTGACCGCGCAGCGCGCCGGAGGTCCCGCGCAGACCGCTTGCCGGCTTCATAAGGAAAAACCGCGCACGCGCGGATATTTGAACGGCCCACGCACCCAAGAAAAAAATTACAGGATCATTGTCTGTGACAGACAGAAAGGCAGAGAGAGACAGAGACACAAGCAGAAAAGGGTTGAAGGGTGACAGAGGAATATCCCGACACTCAAAATCAGTTAATTACGGTTAAAACATGTACGACGCCTGGGTCAAATATATATTTAGCAACAATCATAAACATCATAATGAACAAACCCCACTTCAGTGCTTGTTTTCAGGTTGAAAGTGTATTACCGTTAACACAATTCGTAGCTACGATACAGATCCCAACTTCTTAGCCTGAACATTGACTGATTTTTCCAGGCATTTCTGATCTGTAATAATCAGCATCTCAAAAGCGTCAATCCTCCAAAGGTGAATGAATGGAGCTTGCCATACCTGTTTGCCTTGATTAATTGTGCTTCAGTCCCCAGTATCTTTGCTGAAGGAGGTGGGTTAGTTGGCAGTGGAGGAGGGGAGTGAAGGTTTCCTTTTGTAGGTATCTCCTTTCCTTGAAGGGGAGAGTCACTGGAATTTTTATCTACAGCGTACTTAAATGTCCGGCGGGGTTTTGGCACAGGATTAATTCTACGTGATTCAGCAGTTTCCTCAGAATCTGTGTAAACATTCTCTGGGTTTCGAATGGCTGTCTCTCTGCTCTCAAAGTTTCTCAAATCCAATTCCTTCTCTGTTGAACTGGTGCTTTCTCGTTTCCTTTTCAGCTCTGAAGCACATATCGAATTTTTATCTTGTGGAATGTCTTCCATCTTCTTCCAGAAGTTCTGGGATGTATAAAAATTTCCTGGAGGTAGTAGCTTTCCAGAACCTGAAGTGTTCTTGACCAAATTCTCCAGCTTCTTCACCTGAGGGAACACAGATCCCAACCCCCTCGAGTTCGGTTCTCCCCATTTTTCTCAACAGTACTTTTTACCTTTTGGTCATTTGCGTTCCATCCTTCCCTGAAATCTAGGCCCAGGCTTTTAGCTTTTACTAGGCCTCGCTTATTGCTACCAACCAGGCTTTCAGCCTTGGCCTTTGTAATGAACGGGCACCCACACTCTGGCGGTAAAGCACCTTCTGTGGGCTGGAGTTTGTCCGTGCTTGTGACAGTATTTGTTTTCCCCTCCCATTGTGAAATCTTTTGTTTAATGTTTACGCTATGGAGCCGGGAGCTGACTCGATCTCCGAGGTTGGGCGCACTATCCGCCGAGTGCATTTTCTGCAGTCGTGTCTTTACAACAGGTCCATTTTGAGTGACTTTCCCCCACCCCAGAGCTGTGTGTCTGGGCAGCTGTGTGTCATTTAGGCCTGTTCTACGTGAACCAACTTGCGCAGAGTGCTCTATCTTTACAGCTGGTGGCAGGGCTTCACCCCCGTAGCCCCAGTGGATTTAAACTTGTCCAAGTCCCTGGTCGGAGGCCACTTGTACTTCCAGAGACCTTTGCTTGTAGAACTAGGAGAGTCCTGGCTCAGGGCGTCTTCGATTTTCTTCACAATGTTCCTGACCCTGCCAAAAGAAAACATATGACTGTATTAAAATCTGATTAGTCACTCTGTTGACTGGGAGGCGTAACAGCAAGAGGCAAAAATTGGCAGGCAAGTGTCAAAAGGGACCACTACTTGGCAGCGGAGTGGGAACGTGGATGCCAAGAAATAGTTATTCACATGACAGTCAGCAGTATCCAAGCTGGCAATTCCACTGGACAGCATCCAGCTCGAGCGCAACACGAAACCTTCCAAAAAAATACAGCACTGAGGGAAAAGACAAAAGCGAAAATGACAGGACTTTAAAAAAAATCCAAGGCGCCTCATCAAATGTAAAATGTGAAGCTTTTGAGGAATGTTGGAAGGTGGGCGGCTGAAAGAGCACTTTCAATTATTAAAGCATTTTTGAAGTTCCAGTCACTTTTCCTCTCTGCACTTTTTAAACTGAAAAACCGCTCACCATAAATTTCACAGAAAACAACTTGCATCTATGGTGTGCCTTTAGGTGCAAGAAAATCGGCAGTGAGTCAAAGGAAAAGACATGCAAAACACCAGAGACAACAACAACAACAACAACAACACACTGCGCCGGGACCAGAGACAACAACAACAACAACAACAACACACCGCGCCGGGACCAGAGACAACAACAACACCACACTGCGCCGGGACCAGAGACAACAACAACAACAACAACCACACCGCGCCGGGACCAGAGACAACAACAACAACAACAACCACACCACGACCAGAGACAACAACAACAACACCACACTGCGCCGGGACCAGAGACAACAACAACACCACCACACTGCGCCGGGACCAGAGACAACAACAACACCACACTGCGCCGGGACCAGAGACAACAACAACACCACACTGCGCCGGGACCAGAGACAACAACAACACCACACTGCGCCGGGAGCAGAGACGACAACAACAACAACACACTGCGCCGGGAGCAGAGACGACAACAACAACAACACACTGCGCCGGGACCAGAGACGACAACAACAACAACACACTGCGCCGGGACCAGAGACAACAACAACACACTGCGCCGGGACCAGAGACAACAACAACACACTGCGCCGGGACCAGAGACAACAACAACAACACACTGCGCCGGGACCAGAGACAACAACACCACACTGCGCCGGGACCAGAGACAACAACAACAACACACTGCGCCGGGACCAGAGACAACAACACCACACTGCGCCGGGACCAGAGACAACAACAACAACACACTGCGCCGGGACCAGTGACAACAACAACAACAACAACAACAACAACACACTGCGCCGGGACCAGAGACAACAACAACAACAACAACAACACACTGCGCCGGGACCAGAGACAACAACAACAACAACACACTGCGCCGGGACCAGAGACAACAACAACAACAACACACTGCGCCGGGACCAGAGACAACAACAACAAACCGCGCCGGGACCAGAGACAACAACAACAACACACCGCGCCGGGACCAGAGACAACAACACCACACCGCACCGGGACCAGAGACAACAACAACACACTGCGCCCTGACCAGAGACGACGACAACAACAAAACTGCGCCGGGACCAGAGACAACAACACACTGCGCCGGGACCAGAGACAACAACAACAACAACAACACTGTGCCGGGACCAGAGACAACACACTGCGCCGGGACCAGAGACAACAACAACAACAACAACACACTGCGCCGGGACCAGAGACAACAACAACAAACTGCGCCGGGACCAAAGACAACAACAACACACTGCGCCGGGACCAAAGACAACAACACCACACTGCGCCGGGACCAGAGACAACAACAACACCATACTGCGCCGGGACCAGAGACAACAACAACAACAAACCGCGCTGGGACCAGAGACAACAACAACAACAACAACACTGTGCCGGGACCAGAGACAACACACTGCGCCGGGACCAGAGACAACAACAACACCATACTGCGCCGGGACCAGAGACAACAACAACAACCTGCGCCCTGACCAGAGACAACAACAACAACCTGCGCCCTGACCAGAGACAACAACAACAACCTGCGCCCTGACCAGAGACAACAACAACAACCTGCGCCCTGACCAGAGACAACAACAACAACTTGCGCCCTGACCAGAGACAGCAACAACACACTGCGGCGGGACCAGAGACAACACCACCACACTGCGGCGGGACCAGAGACGACAACAACAACACTGCGGCGGGACCAGAGACGACAACAACAACACTGCGCCGGGACCAGAGACAACAACACACTGCGCCGGGACCAGAGACAACAACACACTGCTCCGGGACCAGAGACAACAACAACAACACACTGCGCCGGGACCAGAGACGACAACAACACACTGAGCCGGGACCAGAGACAACAACAACAACACACTGCGCCGGGACCAGAGACAACAACAACACACCGCGCCGGGACCAGAGACAACAACAACACACCGCGCCGGGACCAGAGACAACAACAACACCATACTGCGCCGGGACCAGAGACAACAACAACAACAAACCGCGCCGGGACCAGAGACAACAACAACACACTGCGCCCTGACCAGAGACAACAACAACAACAACAACCTGCGCCCTGACCAGAGACGACGACAACAACAACACTGCGCCGGGACCAGAGACAACAACACACTGCGCCGGGACCAGAGACAACAACAACAACAACAACAACACTGTGCTGGGACCAGAGACAACACACTGCGCCGGGACCAGAGACAACAACAACAACAACAACACACTGCGCCGGGACCAGAGACAACAACAACAAACTGCGCCGGGACCAAAGACAACAACAACACACTGCGCCGGGACCAAAGACAACAACAACACCATACTGCGCCGGGACCAGAGACAACAACAACAACCTGCGCCCTGACCAGAGACAACAACAACAACCTGCGCCCTGACCAGAGACAACAACAACAACCTGCGCCCTGACCAGAGACAACAACAACCACCTGCGCCCTGACCAGAGACAACAACAACACACTGCGGCGGGACCAGAGACAACACCACCACACTGCGGCGGGACCAGAGACGACAACAACAACACTGCGCCGGGACCAGAGACAACAACACACTGCGCCGGGACCAGAGACAACAACACACTGCGCCGGGACCAGAGACAACAACAACAACACACTGCGCCGGGACCACAGACGACAACAACACACCGCGCCGGGACCAGAGACAACAACAACAACACACTGCGCCGGGACCAGAGACAACAACAACAACAACACACTGCTCCAGGACCAGAGACAACAACAACAACAACAACAACACACTGCGCCGGGACCAGAGACGACAACAACACACTGCGCCGGGAGAGACGACAACAACAACAACACACCGAGCCGGGACCAGAGACAACAACAACAACAACAACACACTGCGCCGGGACCAGAGACAACAACAACAACAACAACACTGCGCCGGGACCAGAGAAAACAACAACAACAACACCACACCGCGCCGGGACCAGAGACAACAACAACAACAACACACCGCGCCGGGACCAGAGACAACAACAACACACCGCGCCGGGACCAGAGACAACAACAACACACCGCGCCGGGACCAGAGACAACAACAACACACTGCGCCGGGACTAGAGACAACAACAACACACTGCGCCGGGACCAGAGACAACAACAACAACAACACACCGCGCCGGGACCAGAGACAACAACAACACACCGCGCCGGGACCAGAGACAACAACAACACACCGCGCCGGGACCAGAGACAACAACAACACACCGCGCCGGGACCAGAGACAACAACAACACACCGCGCCGGGACCAGAGACAACAACAACAACAACACACTGCGCCGGGACCAGAGACAACAACAACAACACACCGCGCCGGGACCAGAGACAACAACAACAACACAGCGCGCCGGGACCATGGACAACAACAACAACACACCGCGCCGGGACCAGAGACAACAACAACACACCGCACTGGGACCAGAGACAACAACAACACACTACGCCGGGACCAGAGACAACAACAACAACAACAACACACCGCACTGGGACCAGAGACAACAACAACACACTACGCCGGGACCAGAGACAACAACAACAACAACACACTGCGGCGGGACCAGAGACAACAACAACACACTACGCCGGGACCAGAGACAACAACAACAACAACAACACACCGCGCCGGGACCAGAGACAACAACAACACACCGCACTGGGACCAGAGACAACAACAACAACACACCGCGCCGGGACCAGAGACAACAACAACAACAAACCGCGCCGGGACCAGAGACAACAACAACACACTGCGCCCTGACCAGAGACAACAACAACAACAACAACAACCTGCGCCCTGACCAGAGACGACGACAACAACAACACTGCGCCGGGACCAGAGACAACAACACACTGCGCCGGGACCAGAGACAACAACAACAACACACTGCGCTGGGACCAGAGACAACAACAACAACACACTGCGCCGGGACCAGAGAGAACAACACACTGCGCCGGGTCCAGAGACAACAACAACAACCACCTGCGCCCTGACCAGAGACGACAACAACAACACTGCGCCGGGACCAGAGACAACAACAACAACACACCGCGCCAGGACCAGAGACAACAACAACACACCGCGCCGGGACCAGAGACAACAACACTGCGCCGGGACCAGAGACAACAACACACTGCGCCGGGACCAGAGACAACAACAACAACACACTGCGCCGGGACCAGAGAGAACAACACACTGCGCCAGGACCAGAGACAACAACAACAACACTGTGCCGGGACCAGAGACAACACACTGCGCCGGGACCAGAGACAACAACAACAACAACAACAACACACTGCGCCGGGACCAGAGACAACAACAACAAACTGCGCCGGGACCAAAGACAACAACACCACACTGCGCCGGGACCACAGACAACAACAACACCATACTGCGCCGGGACCAGAGACAACAACAACACCATACTGCGCCGGGACCAGAGACAACAACAACACACTGCGCCGGGACCAGGGAGAACAACAACAACACTCTGCGCCAGGACCAGAGACAACAACAACAACCTGCGCCCTGACCAGAGACAACAACACACTGCGCCGGGACCAGAGACAACAACAACAACACACTGCGCCGGGACCAGAGACAACAACAACAACACACTGCGCCGGGACCAGAGACAACAACAACAACAACACTGCGCCGGGACCAGAGACAACAACAACAACACACTGCGCCGGGACCAGAGACAACAACAACAACACACTGCGCCGGGACCAGAGACAACACCACCACACTGCGCCGGGACCAGAGACAACAACAACAACAACAACACACCGCGCCTTGACCAGAGACAACACCACCACACTGCACCGGGATCAGAGACAACACCACACTGCGGCGGGACCAGAGACGACAACAACAACCTGCGCCCTGACCAGAGACAACAACAACAACAACAACAACAACAACACACTGCGCCGGGACCAGAGACGACAACAACAACACACCGCGCCGGAACCAGAGACGACAACAACAACACACCGCGCCGGGACCAGAGACGACAACAACACACCGCGCCGGGACCAGAGACGACGACAACAACACACCGCGCCGATCCAGAGACAACAACAACAACACACCGCGCCGGGACCAGAGACGACAACAACAACACACCGCGCCGGGACCAGAGACGACAACAACACACCGCGCCGGGACCAGAGACGACAACAACACACCGCGCCGGGACCAGAGACGACAACAACACCACTGCGCCGGGACCAGAGACAACAGCAACAACAACAACAACACTGCGCCGGGACCAGAGACGACAACAACAACACACTGCGCCGGGACCAGAGACGACAACAACAACACACTGCGCCGGGACCAGAGACAACAACACCACACTGCGCCGGGACCAGAGACAACAACAACAACACTGCGCCGGGACCAGAGACAACAACAACAACACAGCGCGCCGGGACCAGAGACAACAACAACAACACAGCGCGCCGGGACCAGAGACAACAACAACACAGCGCGCCGGGACCAGAGACGACAACAACAACAACACAGCGCGCCGGGACCAGAGACAACAACAACACACCGCGCCTGGACCAGAGACAAAAACAACACACCGCGCCGGGACCAAAGACAACAACAACACCACACTGCGCCGGGACCAGAGACAACACCACACTGCGCCGGGACAGAGACAACAACAAACTGCGCCGTGACCAGAGACAACAACAACACACTGCACCGGGACCAGAGACAACAACACACTGCGCCGTGACCAGAGACAACAACAAACTGCGCCGGGACCAGAGACGACAACAACAACAACAACACTGCGCCGGGACCAGAGACAACAACACACTGCGCCGGGACCAGAGACAACAACAACAACACACTGCGCCGGGACCAGAGACAACAACAACACTGCGCCGGGACCAGAGACGACGACAACAACACACCGCGCCGGGACCAGAGATGACAACAACAACACACCGCGCCGGGACCAGAGTCAACAACACACCGCGCCGGGACCAGAGACAACAACACACTGCGCCGGGACCAGAGACAACAACAACAACAACACACTGCGCCGGGACCAGAGACGACAACAACAACACACTGCGCCGGGACCAGAGACGACAACAACAACAACAACACACTGCGCCGGGACCAGAGACAACAACAACAACACACTGCGCCGGGACCAAAGACAACAACAACAACCTGCGCCGGGACCAGAGACAACAACAACAACAACAACAACACACTGCGCCGGGACCAGCGACAACAACAACAACCTGCGCCGGGACCAGCGACAACAACAGCAACCTGCGCCGGGACCAGAGACAACAACAACAACCTGCGCCGGGACCAGCGACAACAACAGCAACCTGCGCCGGGACCAGAGACAACAACAACCTGCGCCGGGACCAGAGACAACAACAACAACCTGCGCCGGGACCAGAGACAACAACAACCACCTGCGCCGGGACCAGAGACAACAACAACAACAACCTGCGCCGGGACCAGAGACAACAACAACAACAACCTGCGCCGGGACCAGAGACGACAACAACAACAACACACTGCGCCGTGACCAGAGACGACAACAACAACAACACACTGCGCCGGGACCAGAGACGACAACAACAACAACACACTGCGCCGGGACCAGAGACGACGACAACAACAACACACTGCGCCGGGACCAGAGACAACAACAACACACTGCGCCGGGACCAGAGACAACAACAACACACTGCGCCGGGACCAGAGAAAACAACAACAACAACACACTGCGCCGGGACCAGAGACAACAACAACAACAACACTGCGCCGGGACCAGAGACGACAACAACAACACTGCGCCGAGACCAGAGACGACAACAACAACAACACACTGCGCCGGGATCAGAGACAACAACAACACACTGCGCCGGGACCAGAGACAACAACAACACACTGCGCCGCGACCAGAGACAACAACAACAACACAATGCGCCGGGACCAGAGACAACAACAACAACACACTGCGCCGGGACCAGAGACAACAACACCACACCGCGCCAAGACCAGAGACAACAACACACCGCGCCGGGACCAGAGACAACAACAACAACAACACACCGCGCCGGGACCAGAGACGACAACACACCGCGCCGGGACCAGAGACAACAACAACAACACACCGCGCCAAGACCAGAGACAACAACACACCGCGCCGGGACCAGAGACAACAACAACAACACACCGCGCCGGGACCAGAGACAACAACACACCGTGCTGGGACCAGAGACAACAACACACCGCGCCGGGACCAGAGACAACAACAACACACTGCGCTGGGACCAAAGACAACAACAACAACACACCGCGCCAAGACCAGAGACAACAACACACCGCGCCGGGACCAGAGACAACAACAACACACCGCGCCGGGACCAGAGACGACGACAACAACAACACAGCGCGCCGGGACCAGAGACAACAACAACAACACAGCGCGCCGGGACCAGAGACAACAACACAGCGCGCCGGGACCAGAGACAACAACAACAAACTGCGCCGGGACCAGAGACAACAACAACAACAACAACAACAACAACACACTGCGCCGCGACCAGAGACAACAACAACAACAACACACCGCGCCGGGACCAGAGACAACAACAACACACCGCGCCGGGACCAGAGACGACGACAACAACAACACAGCGCGCCGGGACCAGAGACAACAACAACAACACAGCGCGCCGGGACCAGAGACAACACCACACCGCGCCAGGACCAGAGACAACAACAACAAACTGCGCCGGGACCAGAGACAACAACAACAACAACAACAACAACACACTGCGCCGCGACCAGAGACAACACCACACCGCGCCAGGACCAGAGACAACAACACCACACCGCGCCAGGACCAGAGACAACAACAACACACTGCGCCGGGACCAGAGACAACAACAACACACTGCGCCGGGAGCAGAGACAACAACAACAACAACAACAACACACTGCGCCGGGACCAGAGACAACAACAACAACACACTGCGCCGGGAGCAGAGACAACAACAACAAGAACAACAACACACTGCGCCGGGACCAGAGACGACGACAACAACAACCCACTGCGCCGGGACCAGAGACAACAACAACACACTGCGCCGGGACCAGAGACAACAACAACACACTGCGCCGGGACCAGAGACAACAACAACACACTGCGCCGGGACCAGAGACAACAACAACACACTGCGCCGGGACCAGAGACAACAACAACACACTGCGCCGGGACCAGAGACAAGAACAACAACCCACTGCGCCGGGACCAGAGACAACAACAACACACTGCGCCGGGACCAGAGACAAGAACAACAACCCACTGCGCCGGGACCAGAGACAACAACAACAACACACTGCGCCGGGACCAGAGACGACGACAACAACAACACACTGCGCCGGGAGCAGGGACAACAACAACAACAACAACAACACACTGCGCCGGGACCAGAGACAACAACAACAACTCTGCGCCAGGACCAGTGACGACAACAACACACTGCGCCGGGACCAGAGACGACGACAACAACAACACACTGCGCCGGGACCAGAGACAACAACAACAACACACTGCGCCGGGACCAGAGACAACAACAACACACTGCGCCGGGACCAGAGACAACAACACCACTGCGCCGGGACCAGAGACAACAACAACAACACACTGCGCCGGGACCAGAGACGACGACAACAACAACAACACACTGCGCCGGGACCAGAGACGACAACACCACCACTGCGCCGGGACCAGAGACAACAACACCACTGCGCCGGGACCAGAGACAACAACAACACCACTGCGCCGGGACCAGAGACAACAACAACAACACCACTGCGCCGGGACCAGAGACAACAACAACACCACTGCGCCGGGACCAGAGACAACAACAACAACACCACTGCGCCGGGACCAGAGACAACAACAACAACAACCCACTGCGCCGGGACCAGAGACAACAACAACAACTCTGCGCCAGGACCAGTGACGACAACAACACACTGCGCCGGGACCAGAGACGACGACAACAACACACTGCGCCGGGACCAGTGATGACAACAACACACTGCGCCGGGACCAGAGACGACGACAACAACAACAACACACTGCGCCGGGACCAGAGACAACAACAACACACTGCGCCGGGACCAGAGACGACGACAACAACAACAACACACTGCGCCGGGACCAGAGACAACAACAACACACTGCGCCGGGACCAGAGACAACAACAACACACTGCGCCGGGACCAGAGACAACAACACCACTGCGCCGGGACCAGAGACAACAACAACAACAACACACTGCGCCGGGACGAGAGACAACAACACACTGCGCCGGGACCAGAGACGACGACAACAACAACAACACACTGCGCCGGGACCAGAGACGACAACACCACCACTGCGCCGGGACCAGAGACAACAACACCACTGCGCCGGGACCAGAGACAACAACAACACCACTGCGCCGGGACCAGAGACAACAACAACAACAACACCACTGCGCCGGGACCAGAGACAACAACAACAACAACCCACTGCGCCGGGACCAGAGACGACAACAACAACACACTGCGCCGGGACCAGAGAAGACAACAACAACACACTGCGCCGGGACCAGAGACGACAACAACAACAACAACAACACACTGCGCCGGGACCAGAGACAACAACAACAACACACTGCGCCGGGACCAAAGAAAACAACAACCACCTGCGCCGGGACCAGAGACGACAACAACAACAACACACTGCGCCGGGAGAGACGACAACAACAACAACCTGCGCCGGGACCAGCAACAACAACCTGCGCCGGGACCAGAGACAACAACAACAACCTGCGCCGGGACCAGAGACAACAACAACAACCTGCGCCGGGACCAGAGACAACAACAACAACCTGCGCCGGGACCAGAGACAACAACAACAACAACCTGCGCCGGGACCAGAGACGACAACAACAACAACAACCTGCGCCGGGACCAGAGACGACAACAACAACAACAACCTGCGCCGGGACCAGAGACGACAACAACAACAACCTGCGCCGGGACCAGAGACGACAACAACAACAACAACAACAACAACAACAACCTGCGCCGGGACCAGAGACGACAACAACAACAACAACCTGCGCCGGGACCAGAGACGACAACAACAACAACAACCTGCGCCGGGACCAGAGACAACAACAACAACAACAACCTGCGCCGGGACCAGAGACGACAACAACAACAACAACCTGCGCCGGGACCAGAGACAACAACAACAACCTGCGCCGGGACCAGAGACAACAACAACAACCTGCGCCGGGACCAGAGACAACAACAACAACCTGCGCCGGGACCAGAGACAACAACAACAACAACACACTGCGCCGGGAGAGACGACAACAACAACAACCTGCGCCGGGACCAGCGACAACAACAACAACCTGCGCCGGGACCAGAGACAACAACAACAACCTGCGCCGGGACCAGAGACAACAACAACAACAACACACCGCGCCGGGACCAGAGACGACGACAACAACAACACAGCGCGCCGGGACCAGAGACAACAACAACAACACAGCGCGCCGGGACCAGAGACAACAACACAGCGCGCCGGGACCAGAGACAACAACAACAAACTGCGCCGGGACCAGAGACAACAACAACAACAACAACACCACACCGCGCCAGGACCAGAGACAACAACACCACACCGCGCCAGGACCAGAGACAACAACACCACACCGCGCCAGGACCAGAGACAACAACAACAACACACTGCGCCGGGAGCAGAGACAACAACAACAACACACTGCGCCGGGAGCAGAGACAACAACAACAACAACAACACACTGCGCCGGGACCAGAGACGACGACAACAACAACAACAACCCACTGCGCCGGGACCAGAGACAACAACAACACACTGCGCCGGGACCAGAGACAACAACAACACACTGCGCCGGGACCAGAGACAACAACAACACACTGCGCCGGGACCAGAGACAACAACAACACACTGCGCCGGGACCAGAGACAAGAACAACAACCCACTGCGCCGGGACCAGAGACAACAACAACACACTGCGCCAGGACCAGAGACAACAACAACACACTGCGCCGGGACCAGAGACAAGAACAACAACCCACTGCGCCGGGACCAGAGACAACAACAACAACACACTGCGCCGGGACCAGAGACGACGACAACAACAACACACTGCGCCGGGAGCAGGGACAACAACAACAACACACTGCGCCGGGACCAGAGACAACAACAACAACTCTGCGCCAGGACCAGTGACGACAACAACACACTGCGCCGGGACCAGAGACGACGACAACAACACACTGCGCCGGGACCAGTGACGACAACAACACACTGCGCCGGGACCAGAGACGACAACAACAACACACTGCGCCGGGACCAGAGACAACAACAACACACTGCGCCGGGACCAGAGACAACAACAACACACTGCGCCGGGACCAGAGACAACAACAACAACAACACACTGCGCCGGGACCAGAGACAACAACACACTGCGCCGGGACCAGAGACGACGACAACAACACACTGCGCCGGGACCAGTGACGACAACAACACACTGCGCCGGGACCAGAGACAACAACACCACTGCGCCGGGACCAGAGACAACAACAACAACACACTGCGCCGGGACCAGAGACGACGACAACAACAACAACACACTGCGCCGGGACCAGAGACGACAACACCACCACTGCGCCGGGACCAGAGACGACAACACCACTGCGCCGGGACCAGAGACAACAACAACACCACTGCGCCGGGACCAGAGACAACAACAACACCACTGCGCCGGGACCAGAGACAACAACAACACCACCACTGCGCCGGGACCAGAGACAACAACAACACCACTGCGCCGGGACCAGAGGCAACAACAACAACACCACTGCGCCGGGACCAGAGACAACAACAACAACAACACACTGCGCCGGGACCAGAGACGACAACACCACCACTGCGCCGGGACCAGAGACGACAACACCACTGCGCCGGGACCAGAGACAACAACAACACCACTGCGCCGGGACCAGAGACAACAACAACACCACTGCGCCGGGACCAGAGACAACAACAACAACACCACTGCGCCGGGACCAGAGACAACAACAACAACACCACTGCGCCGGGACCAGAGACAACAACAACACCACTGCGCCGGGACCAGAGGCAACAACAACAACACCACTGCGCCGGGACCAGAGACAACAACAACAACAACCCACTGCGCCGGGACCAGAGACAACAACAACAACTCTGCGCCAGGACCAGTGACGACAACAACACACTGCGCCGGGACCAGAGACGACGACAACAACACACTGCGCCGGGACCAGTGACGACAACAACACACTGCGCCGGGACCAGAGACGACGACAACAACAACAACACACTGCGCCGGGACCAGAGACAACAACAACACACTGCGCCGGGACCAGAGACAACAACAACACACTGCGCCGGGACCAGAGACAACAACAACAACAACAACACACTGCGCCGGGACGAGAGACAACAACACACTGCGCCGGGACCAGAGACGACGACAACAACAACAACACACTGCGCCGGGACCAGAGACGACAACACCACCACTGCGCCGGGACCAGAGACAACAACACCACTGCGCCGGGACCAGAGACAACAACAACACCACTGCGCCGGGACCAGAGACAACAACAACAACACCACTGCGCCGGGACCAGAGACAACAACAACAACAACCCACTGCGCCGGGACCAGAGACGACAACAACAACACACTGCGCCGGGACCAGAGAAGACAACAACAACACACTGCGCCGGGACCAGAGACGACAACAACAACAACAACACACTGCGCCGGGACCAAAGACAACAACAACCACCTGCGCCGGGACCAGAGACGACAACAACAACAACAACACACTGCGCCGGGAGAGACGACAACAACAACAACCTGCGCCGGGACCAGCAACAACAACCTGCGCCGGGACCAGAGACAACAACAACAACCTGCGCCGGGACCAGAGACAACAACAACAACCTGCGCCGGGACCAGAGACAACAACAACAACCTGCGCCGGGACCAGAGACAACAACAACAACCTGCGCCGGGACCAGAGACAACAACAACAACAACAACAACCTGCGCCGGGACCAGAGACGACAACAACAACAACAACCTGCGCCGGGACCAGAGACGACAACAACAACAACAACAACCTGCGCCGGGACCAGAGACGACAACAACAACAACAACAACAACCTGCGCCGGGACCAGAGACGACAACAACAACAACAACCTGCGCCGGGACCAGAGACAACAACAACAACAACAACCTGCGCCGGGACCAGAGACAACAACAACAACAACAACCTGCGCCGGGACCAGAGACAACAACAACAACAACACACTGCGCCGGGAGAGACGACAACAACAACAACCTGCGCCGGGACCAGCGACAACAACAACAACCTGCGCCGGGACCAGAGACAACAACAACAACCTGCGCCGGGACCAGAGACAACAACAACAACCTGCGCCGGGACCAGAGACAACAACAACAACCTGCGCCGGGACCAGAGACAACAACAACCACCTGCGCCGGGACCAGAGACAACAACAACAACAACCTGCGCCGGGACCAGAGACGACAACAACAACAACAACCTGCGCCGGGACCAGAGACGACAACAACAACAACACAGCGCGCCGGGACCAGAGACAACAACACAGCGCGCCGGGACCAGAGACAACAACAACAAACTGCGCCAGGACCAGAGACAACAACACCACACCAAGACCAGAGACAACAACACACCGCGCCGGGACCAGAGACAACAACAACAACACACCGCGCCGGGACCAGAGACAACAACACACCGTGCCGGGACCAGAGACAACAACAACACACTGCGCTGGGACCAAAGACAACAACAACAACACACCGCGCCAAGACCAGAGACAACAATACACCGCGCCGGGACCAGAGACAACAACAACACACTGCGCCGGGACCAAAGACAACAACAACACACCGCGCCGGGACCAGAGACGACAACAACAACAACACTATGCGCCGGGACCAGAGACGACGACAACAACAACACAGCGCGCCGGGACCAGAGACGACGACAACAACAACAACACAGCGCGCCGGGACCAGAGACAACAACAACAACACAGCGCGCCGGGACCAGAGACAACAACACAGCGCGCCGGGACCAGAGACAACAACAACAAACTGCGCCGGGACCAGAGACAACAACAACAACAACACACTGCGCCGGGACCAGAGACAACAACAACAACAACAACACACTGCGCCGTGACCAGAGACAACAACAACACACTGCGCCAGGACCAGAGACAACAACAACAACAACAACACACTGCGCCGGGACCAGAGACAACAACAACAACAACACACTGCGCCGGGACCAGAGACGACGACAACAACAACAACAACAACAACAACCCACTGCGCCGGGACCAGAGACAACAACAACCACCACCCACTGCGCCGGGACCAGAGACAACAACAACAACAACAACCCACTGCTCCGGGACCAGAGACAACAACAACAACAACCCACTGCGCCGGGACCAGAGACAACAACAACCACCCACTGCGCCGGGACCAGAGACAACAACAACCACCCACTGCGCCGGGACCAGAGACAACAACAACAACCACCCACTGCGCCGGGACCAGAGACAACAACAACCACCCACTGCGCCGGGACCAGAGACAACAACAACAACAACAACACACTGCGCCGGGACCAGAGACAACAACAACAACAACAACACACTGCGCCGGGACCAGAGACAACAACAACAACAACAACAACACACTGCGCCGGGACCAGAGACAACAACACACTGCGCCGGGACCAGAGACAACAACAACACACTGCGCCGGGACCAGAGACAACAACAACAACAACACACTGCGCCAGGACCAGAGACAACAACAACACACTGCGCCGGGACCAGAGACAACAACAACACACTGCGCCGGGACCAGAGACGACAACAACAACACACTGCGCCGGGAGCAGAGACAACAACAACACACTGCGCCGGGAGCAGAGACAACAACAACACACTGCGCCGGGAGCAGAGACAACAACAACAACAACACACTGCGCCGGGAGCAGAGACAACAACAACAACACACTGCGCCGGGAGCAGAGACAACAACAACAACAACACACTGCGCCGGGACCAGAGACGACGACAACAACAACAACAACCCACTGCGCCGGGACCAGAGACAACAACAACAACCCACTGCGCCGGGACCAGAGACAACAACAACAACCCACTGCTCCGGGACCAGAGACAACAACAACCCACTGCGCCGGGACCAGAGACAACAACAACCACCCACTGCTCCGGGACCAGAGACAACAACAACAACCCACTGCGCCGGGACCAGAGACAACAACAACAACCCACTGCGCCGGGACCAGAGACAACAACAACAACCCACTGCGCCGGGACCAGAGACAACAACAACAACACACTGCGCCGAGACCAGTGACAACAACAACAACACACTGCGCCGAGACCAGAGACAACAACAACAACAACACACTGCGCCGGGACCAGAGACAACAACAACAACAACACACTGCGCCGGGACCAGAGACAACAACAACACACTGCGCCGGGACCAGAGACAACAACAACACACTGCGCCGGGACCAGAGACAACAACAACACACTGCGCCGGGACCAGAGACAACAACAACAACTCTGCGCCAGGACCAGTGACGACAACAACAACACACTGCGCCGGGACCAGAGACAACAACAACACACTGCGCCGGGACCAGAGACAACAACAACACACTGCGCCGGGACCAGAGACAACAACAACAACAACAACACACTGCGCCGGGACCAGAGACAACAACAACAACAACAACACACTGCGCCGGGACCAGAGACGACAACAACACCACCACTGTGCCGGGACCAGAGACGACGACAACAACAACAACACACTGCGCCGGGACCAGAGACGACAATAACACCACTGCGCCGGGACCGGGACCAGAGACAACAACAACAACACACTGCGCCGGGACCAGAGACGACGACAACAACAACAACACACTGCGCCGGGACCAGCGACAACAACAACACACTGCGCCGGGACCAGAGACAACAACAACAACAACAACACACTGCGCCGGGACCAGAGACAACAACAACAACACCAACAACACACTGCGCCGGGACCAGAGACGACGACAACAACAACACACTGCGCCGGGACCAGAGACAACAACAACACACTGCGCCGGGACCAGTGACGACGACAACAACAACACTGCGCCGGGACCAGAGACGACGACAACAACCCACTGCGCCGGGACCAGAGACGACGACAACAACCCACTGCGCCGGGACCAGAGACGACGACAACAACCCACTGCGCCGGGACCAGAGACGACGACAACAACCCACTGCGCCGGGACCAGAGACGACGACAACAACACACTGCGCCGGGACCAGAGACGACGACAACAACACACTGCGCCGGGACCAGAGACGACGACAACAACAACAACACACTGCGCCGGGACCAGAGACGACGACAACAACACCAACAACACCACTGCGCCGGGACCAGAGACGACGACAACAACACCACTGCGCCGGGACCAGAGACGACGACAACAACACCAACACCACCACTGCGCCGGGACCAGAGACGACGACAACAACACCAACACCACCACTGCGCCGGGACCAGAGACGACAACAACACCACTGCGCCGGGACCAGAGACGACGACAACAACAACAACAACAACACACTGCGCCGGGACCAGAGACAACAACAACACACTGCGCCGGGACCAGAGACGACAACAACACACTGCGCCGGGACCAGAGACGACAACACCACACTGCGCCGGGACCAGAGACGACGACAACAACAACAACACACTGCGCCGGGACCAGAGACGACGACAACAACCCACTGCGCCGGGACCAGAGACGACGACAACAACCCACTGCGCCGGGACCAGAGACGACGACAACAACAACAACACACTGCGCCGGGACCAGAGACGACGACAACACCACCAACACCACCACTGCGCCGGGACCAAAGACGACGACAACAACACCACCACTGCGCCGGGACCAGAGACGACGACAACAACACCAACACCACCACTGCGCCGGGACCAGAGACGACAACAACACCACTGCGCCGGGACCAGAGACGACGACAACACCACTGCGCCGGGACCAGAGACGACGACAACAACAACAACAACAACACACTGCGCCGGGACCAGAGACAACAACAACACACTGCGCCGGGACCAGAGACGACAACAACACACTGCGCCGGGACCAGAGACGACAACACCACACTGCGCCGGGACCAGAGACGACGACAACAACCCACTGCGCCGGGACCAGAGACGACGACAACAACAACAACACACTGCGCCGGGACCAGAGACGACGACAACAACCCACTGCGCCGGGACCAGAGACGACGACAACAACCCACTGCGCCGGGACCAGAGACGACGACAACAACAACAACACACTGCGCCGGGACCAGAGACGACGACAACAACACCACCACTGCGCCGGGACCAGAGACGACGACAACACCACCAACACCACCACTGCGCCGGGACCAAAGACGACGACAACAACACCAACAACACCACTGCGCCGGGACCAGAGACGACGACAACAACAACAACACACTGCGCCGGGACCAGAGACGACGACAACAACACCACCACTGCGCCGGGACCAGAGACGACGACAACAACACCACCACTGCGCCGGGACCAGAGACGACAACACACTGCGCCGGGACCAGAGACGACGACAACAACCCACTGCGCCGGGACCAGAGACGACGACAACAACAACAACACACTGCGCCGGGACCAGAGACGACGACAACAACACCAACACCACCACTGCGCCGGGACCAGAGACGACGACAACAACACCAACACCACCACTGCGCCGGGACCAGAGACGACGACAACAACACCAACACCACCACTGCGCCGGGACCAGAGACGACGACAACAACAACAACACACTGCGCCGGGACCAGAGACGACGACAACAACACCACCACACTGCGCCGGGACCAGTGACGACGACAACAACACCACCACACTGCGCCGGGACCAGTAACGACGACAACAACACCACCACACTGCGCCGGGACCAGTGACGACGACAACACCACCACCACTGCGCCGGGACCAGAGACGACGACAACAACACCACCACTGCGCCGGGACCAGAGACGACGACAACAACACCACCACTGCGCCGGGACCAGAGACGACAACAACACCACCACTGCGCCGGGACCAGAGACGACGACAACAACACCACCACTGCGCCGGGACCAGAGACGACGACAACAACACCACCACTGCGCCGGGACCAGAGACGACAACAACACCACTGCGCCGGGACCAGAGACGACAACAACACCACTGCGCCGGGACCAGAGACGACAACAACACCACTGCGCCGGGACCAGAGACGACGACAACAACCCACTGCGCCGGGACCAGAGACGACGACAACAACAACAACAACACACTGCGCCGGGACCAGAGACGACGACAACAACCCACTGCGCCGGGACCAGAGACGACGACAACAACCCACTGCGCCGGGACCAGAGACGACGACAACAACAACAACACACTGCGCCGGGACCAGAGACGACGACAACAACCCACTGCGCCGGGACCAGAGACGACGACAACAACAACAACACACTGCGCCGGGACCAGAGACGACGACAACAACACCAACAACACCACTGCGCCGGGACCAGAGACGACGACAACAACACCACCACTGCGCCGGGACCAGAGACGACGACAACAACACCACCACTGCGCCGGGACCAGAGACGACAACAACACCACTGCGCCGGGACCAGAGACGACGACAACAACCCACTGCGCCGGGACCAGAGACGACGACAACAACAACACACTGCGCCGGGACCAGAGACGACGACAACAACCCACTGCGCCGGGACCAGAGACGACGACAACAACACCAACAACACCACTGCGCCGGGACCAGAGACGACGACAACAACACCAACACCACCACTGCGCCGGGACCAGAAACGACGACAACAACACCAACACCACCACTGCGCCGGGACCAGAGACGACGACAACAACACCAACACCACCACTGCGCCGGGACCAGAGACGACGACAACAACAACAACACACTGCGCCGGGACCAGTGACGACGACGACAACACCACCACCACTGCGCCGGGACCAGCGACGACGACAACAACACCACCACTGCGCCGGGACCAGAGACGACGACAACAACAACACCACCACTGCGCCGGGACCAGAGACGACAACAACACCACTGCGCCGGGACCAGAGACGACAACAACACAACTGCGCCGGGACCAGAGACGACAACAACACCACTGCGCCGGGACCAGAGATGACAACACCACTGCGCCGGGACCAGAGACGACAACAACACCACTGCGCCGGGACCAGAGACGACAACAACACCACTGCGCCGGGACCAGAGACGACAACAACACCACTGCGCCGGGACCAGAGACGACAACAACACACTGCGCCGGGACCAGAGACGACAACAACACACTGCGCCGGGACCAGAGACAACAACAACAACAAACTGCACCGGGACCAGACACAACAACAACACACTGCGCCGGGACCAGAGACGACGACAACAACAACAACAACACACTGCGCCGGGACCAGAGTCAACAACAACAACAACAACACACTGCGCCGGGACCAGACACAACAACAACAACAAACTGCACCGGGACCAGACACAACACCACTGCGCCGGGACCAGAGACAACAACAACACACTGCGCCGGGACCAGAGACAACAACCACAACAAACTGCACCGGGACCAGACACAACAACAACACACTGCGCCGGGACCAGAGACAACAACAACAACACCACACTGCGCCGGGACCAGACACAACAACAACAACAAACTGCACCGGGACCAGACACAACAACACACTGCGCCGGGACCAGAGGCAACAACAACAACACCACACTGCGCCGGGACCAGACACAACAACAACAACAAACTGCACCGGGACCAGACACAACAACACACTGCGCCGGGACCAGAGACAACAACAACAACACACTGCGCCGGGACCAGAGGCAACAACAACAACAACAACACACTGCGCCGGGACCAGAGGCAACAACAACAACAACACACTGCGCCGGGACCAGAGACAACAACAACAACACACTGCGCCGGGACCAGAGACGACAACAACACACTGCGCCGGGACCAGAGACGACAACAACACACTGTGCCGGGACCAGAGACAACAACAACAACACACTGTGCCGGGACCAGAGACAACAACAACAACACACTGTGCCGGGACCAGAGACGACAACAACACACTGCGCCGGGACCAGAGACGACAACAACACACTGCGCCGGGACCAGAGACGACAACAACACACTGCGCCGGGACCAGAGACGACAACAACACACTGCGCCGGGACCAGAGACGACAACAACACACTGCGCCGGACCAGAGACGACAACAACAACAACACCACACTGTGCCGGGACCAGAGACGACAACAACAACACACTGTGCCGGGACCAGAGACAACAACAACAACACACTGTGCCGGGACCAGAGACAACAACAACAACACACTGTGCCGGGACCAGAGACAACAACAACAACACACTGTGCCGGGACCAGAGACAACAACAACAACACACTGCGCCGGGTCCAGAGACAACAACAACACACTGTGCCGGGACCAGAGACAACAACAACAACAACAACACACTGTGCCGGGACCAGAGACAACAACAACACACTGTGCCGGGACCAGAGACAACAACAACAACACACTGTGCCGGGACCAGAGACAACAACAACAACACACTGTGCCGGGACCAGAGACAACAACAACAACACACTGTGCCGGGACCAGAGACAACAACAACAACACACTGTGCCGGGACCAGAGACAACAACAACAACACACTGTGCTGGGACCAGAGACAACAACAACAACACACTGTGCCGGGACCAGAGACAACAACAACAACACACTGTGCTGGGACCAGAGACAACAACAACAACGTGCCGGGACCAGAGACAACAACAACACACTGCGCCGGGACCAGAGACAACAACAACACACTGCGCCGGGACCAGAGACAACAACAACAACACACTGTGCCGGGACCAGATGAGAATTTTAAAATCGCGGCATTGCTTAACCGGGAGCCAGTGTATGTCAGCGAACACAGGGGTGATGAGTGAATGGGTGCAAGTCAGGACGCGGGCAGCCGAGTTTTTGGATGACCTGAAGTTTACATAGGGTAGAACGTGAGACCCCGGCCAGGAGTGCGTTGGAATAGTCAAGTCAAAAGGTAACAAAGACATGGATGAGGGTTTCAGCAGCAGATGAGCTGAGGCAGGGCCGGAGTCGGGCGATGTTACGGAGGTGGAAATAGGCGGTCTTGGTGATGGAGCGGATATGTGGTCAGAAGCTCATCGCTGGGTCAAATATGGCAGCAAGGTTGCAAACGGTCCGGTTCAGGTTCAGACAGATGTCAGGCAGAGTAATGGAGTCAAGAAATAAAAACAGAAAATGCTGGAGAAACTCAGCAGGTCAGGCAGCATCTGTGAAGAGAGAAACAGAGTTAACGTTTCAGGTCGATGACCCTTCGTCAGAACTGGAAAAAAGCAGGAAATGGAACAGATTTTTCAGCAAGTGTGGGAGCTGGGAAAGGGGGGTGGGGAGGAAAGAACAAAAGGGAAGGTCTGTGATAGGATAGAAGGCAGGAGAGGTTAAGAGACATTAAGAGATATTCAAGGCAAAAGGAGATGGTAATGGGACAGGTTAAGAAACAAAGATGGCTCTAGATGAAGTGTAAATTGCGCTGGCAGAATGAAAGACAGCTGCCATGTGGGAGAGAAGAAAACAACAAGAAAAAAAGTGTGGAAAAAAATATGTACGATAGGGGCCGAGGTTATAGTCTGAAATTGTTGAACTCGATGTTGAGTCCAGAGGGCTGTAAAGTGCCTACTCGAAAGATGAGGTGCTGTTCCTCGAGCTTACACTGAGCTTCAGTGGAACAGTGTAAGAGGCCGAGGACGGCGAGGTCTGAGTGGGAGTGAAGCGGAGAATTAAAAAAAGTGAGGTGACCAGAAGCTCGGGGTCCCCCTTACGGACTGAACGGAGGTGTTCCGCAAAGCGGTCACCCAATCTGCATTTGGTCTCCCCAATGTAGAGGAGACCACATCGTGAGCAGCGAATACAGTATACTAGATTGCAAGAAGTACAAGTAAATCGCTGTTTCACCTGGAAGGGGTGTTTGGGGCCCTGGACAGTGGGAAGGGGGGAAGTTATAAGGGCAGTTGTTGCATCTCCTGCGCTTGCACGGGAAGGTGCCGGGCGAAGGGGAAGGGGTGTTGGGGGTGATAGAGGAGTGGACCAGGCTGTCACGGAGGGAGTGGTCCCTTCGGAATGCCGAAAGGGGAGGCGAGGGGAAGATGTGTTTGGTGGTGGGATCACGCTGGAGGTGGCGGAAATGGCGGAGATGATCCGTTGAATGTGGAGGCTGGTGGGGTGAAAGGTGAGGACAAGGGGAACTCTATCGTGGTTCCAGGAGGGAGGGACAGGGGTGAGGGCAGAAGTGCGGGAGATAGAACGGACACGGTCTAGGGCTGTGTCAACCACAGTAGAGGGGAATCCTCGGTTGAGGAAAAAGGAAGACATGTCAGAAGCACTGGTATGGAAGGTGGCATCGTCAGAGCAGATGCGGCGGAGACGGAGAAACAGAGTAACAGTGGCCAGGGAACGGAATTTGTGGCAGGGGCCGAAGACAATGGCTTCGGTGATCCCAATATTTAGTCAGAGGAAATTTCTGCTCATCCAGTTGGACAAGCAGTCTGACAATTTAGAGACCATGGAGGGGGGCGAGAGAAGAGGTAGTGAGGTAGAGCTGGGTGTTGTCAGAGTACTTGTGGAAACTGATTTGTGTTTTCGGATGATGTCACCAAGGGGTAACATATAGATGAGAAATAGGAGGGGGCCAAGGATAGATCCTTGGGGGACACCAGAGATAACGATGTGGGAGCGGGAAGAGAAGCTGTTGCAGGTGATTCTCTGGCTATGATTAGAGAGATAAGAATGGAACCAGGCGAGTGCAGTCCCACCCAGCAGGACAAGAGTAGAGAGGCGTTGGAGGAGGATGGAGTGGTCAACCGTGTCAAAGGCTGCAGACAAGTCAAGAAGGATGAGGAGGGATAGTTTGCCACGGTCACAGTCACAAAGGATGTCATTTGTGACTTTGAAAAGAGCCGTTTTAATACTGTGGCAGGAGCGGAAACCTGATTGGAGAGATTCAAACATGGAGTTCCGGGAAAGATGGGCACGGATTTGGGAGGCGACAACACGTTCAAGGACTTGAGAGGAAAAGGTGATTGAAGATGGGGCGGTAGTTTGCAAGGACAGAGGGGTCAAGGGTTGTTTTTGAGGAGAGGGGTGATGACGGCAGATTTGAAGGAGAGGGGGACAGTACCTGAGGAGAAAACAACACACTGTGCCCGGACCAGATACGACAATACACTGCGTCACTAAGTCTGCACTGACACATCCCCTGCAGAGTTCTGGTTGAAGAAAGGTCGTGTCTGGAGGGAAGGTGAAGGAGGCATCGCCAGCTCTCACTCACCTCCTCACGGCCTCCGATTGGGCAACACTCTTGGAGCTCTGGGGGCAGATTACCTGTACGCCCTCAGCCAGAGTACAGCGCCTTACCCTGCAGTAAGCAGGCAAAGAACAATCAAGTCGTTTTTCTCCCCTCCCAGTTTTCCCTCATCCTATCCTGGAAACACTGCCTCATGCTGATACGATTCTCAGGGCAGCAGTGTCCCCCTCCCTGCCTGTTGAAAGTAGATACATGGAGGTGGAGATGGAGCCAATACGTGGAGGTGGAGCGTTGGGACAGGATTGGGCTCAGCTCTGGTGTCTTCTACAGCCCCAGGGCCTGCTCACACTCACCATTTAGGCTCAATCACAATTTTGGAGGGTTAGTGACCCACCAGAGGACAACTGGTGCATGTGGAGCTCCATCAACAATCAGCACTTCCAGGAGGGGAGAGGGAGACAGCTGGAGAGGACAAACACCTGCACTCACACTCTGAGGATTCATTCGATGCTGGAGCAGTTAAATGGAAAGCACAGTGAACCAGCTGTACTGACCTGCTAGAAGTCAAGGAAGTGACGGGACAGTTAGAAGCTGCCAAAACCCTAGTCCTGGGCTCATTCATAACTCCATCTCCAGGCAGGCCTCACGCTCACCTACAAAGGAAGGAAACAAGAAGGCGTTTAAACACCGAGAGATTTTAAATTAAAGGCCAGCCAAAGGTAATAGGTTAGAGGTTATTTTGGTAAACTGAGGGTGACAGTATGGCTCAGATCCTGTAACAGTAGAGACCTCTCGTTATAAACAAAGATGGCAACCCAGAATCTGGAGCACGGGACCAGCAGCACTCGGGGACCCTGCACCCTGGGGGGGGTCACTGAAATGGGCAGACCACAGTGCTGGAATCCTCGTGGTCAAAGGGGCTCCTGGCTTCTAATAGGAGCGGTGGTGGCAAGTCAAATAAACGGGGAGAGCAGCAGCACCCGGACAGCGGGGGTATCAGTCTGCGCATCACCCCACCACCCGGCCCCCCAAACCCGGGCCCCCTTATACAAAGGCCCCAGGAAAACAGATCAGAGCAAGAACGGCACCTGAAAGAAGGAAGAGGCTTGGGTGTATACAGTGCTGTATCATGTCTCTCAGGAACATCACAAACTGGCTCACATACAAGGAATTACTTTTGAATGCAGTGACTGCTGTTATATAGGCAAATAATGCAGTCATCTTGCACACAGCAAGATCCAACAGTGACGAGTTAATCTGTTTATTTTGGTTGGTGTCAGTTTAGGGATGCAATTTGGGACAGAAGAAACTTGCATTTAAAGATAGTGTCTTTAACGACCTCAGGACGTCCCAAAGCACTTTACAGTCAATGCTGTACTTTTCAAGTGTAGTCACAATGTAGGGAAATGTAGCAGTCAATTTGTGCACAGCAAGGTCCTACAAACAGCAATCACATACATGACCAGATGACCGTCTGACTAGGGCTGTAGAGCTAACAACTGAACCAAGCTGACAGACAGAAGAAGAAAAGAACACCTTGCATTTATACAGCACCTTTTAATGTCGGAAAACGCCACTGGGTGCTTCATAGGAGCATCATTAGAAAAAAATTGACACTGTGCCAAAGAAAGAGATAATAGGACAGGTGACCAAAAGCTTGGATAAAGAGGTTGGTTTTAAGGAGCGTCTTAAAAGGAGGAGAAAGAGGTAGAGAAGCAAGAGGTTGGTGGGTGGGGGGGGGGGGGGTGGATTTCCAGAGTTTAGGGCCTAGATGGCTGAAGGCACGGCCGCCAATGGTGGGGTGAAGGAAGTAGGGGATGTATAAGAGGCTAGAATTGGAGGCATGCAGAGATCTCAGAGGGTTGTAGGGCTGGAGGAGATTACAGAGATGGGCAGGAGGGAGCCAAGACCATGGTGGGAATTGGAACACAAGGATGAGAATTTTAAAATTGAGGCGTTGCCGGACCGGGAGCCAATGTAGGTTAGCGAGCACAGGGGTGATGGGTGAACGGGATTGGTGCGAGTTAGGTTACAGGCAGCAGAGATTTGAAAAGAAAAAAGGACAGCATAAAAAATCTGCTAGCAGTCTTGGACTATATTAAAAAAATTAAATAGTGACAGAAATCAAAATGGAAATTTCATGTTCCAACTGATAAATGTAGAGAGACAGGGAGAGGCTGGTGATTGCAGAGCTTAATGAAGCAGCAGTGAGATGGAACCAATTCATTGCAGGCTCAGAGACACTGGCTCAATCAAAGGTGCTGGCAAGGCCGCTACTTAATGGCCATCCCTAGTTGTAATTACAGCAAGTAATTAGGAAGGGCCATATTTTAACAGCTTGCAGAGCTAGATCTAAAGCAGGAAGTAAGAACCATTCTAGTGGCAATGCAAAGCAGCGACAAAAGGGAGGAGTTCACAATATTGAAGTGAACACACCTGATGTTGAAGAACTAGGCATCTACAGTATCTGTGCCACTAGCGGCAACGCTAGCAGTTGCGAGAAAGACTTCCATATAAAATTTTGATCAACGAGCAATATATTGATGTGTACCGATATGACGGCGGACTGCTCTATCATGAGTAAGGACACATGAGAGTAAGTTTAATCAAATACCACTTATAAAGAGTACGGTAGAATTAAAAACCTATCCCGGAGAAATCCTAGAGACATGTGGACAAATGGAATGTACAGTTCAACGCAATGGCCAGTCAGTAAAGCTGCCCATTATTGTAGCGAGCTACAACAACAAGCCAACTCTCATAAGAACACAAGAAATAGGAGCAGGAGTCGGCCATTTGGCCCCTCGAGCCTGTTCCGCAATTCAATAAGATCATGGCTGATCTTCTACCTCATCTCCACTTTTCCGCACTATCCCTATAATATTCAAAAATCTAACGATCTCTTTCTTGAATATACTCAACGACTGAGCCTCCACAGCCCTCTGGGGTAGAGAATTCCAAAGATTCACCACCCTCTGAGTGAAGAAATTTCTCTCATCTCAGTCCTAAATGGCCGACCCCTTTTTCTGAGACTGTGACCCCTGTTTCTAGACTCCCCAGCCAGGGGAAACATCCTCCCTGCATCTACCCTGTCAAGCCCTGTAAGGATTTTGTATGTTTCAATGAGATCACCTCAGATTCTTCTAAACTCTAGAGAATATAGGCCTAGTCTACTCAATCTCTCCTCATAGGACAATCCCCCCATCCCAGGAACCAGTCTGGTGAACCTTCGTTGCACTCCCTCTATGGCAAGTATACCCTTCCTTAGGTAAGGAGATCAAAACTGTACACACTACTCCAGGTGTGGTCTCACCAGGGCTCTTTATAATTTCAGTAAGACGTCTTTACTCTTATACTCAAATCCTCTTGTAATAAAGGCCAACATACCATTTGCTTTCCTAATTGCTTGCTGTACCTACATGTTAACTTTCAGTGATTCGTGTACAAGGACACCCAGGTCCCTCTGAACACCAACATTTCCCAATCTCTCACCATTTAAAAAATACTCTGCTTTTCTATTTTTCCTAGCAAAGTGGATAACTTCACATTTCTCCACATTATATTCCATTTGCCATGCCTGTCTATATCCCCTTGAAGCCTCCTTGCATCCTCCTCACAACTTACATTCCCACCCAGCATGTATCATCAGCAAACTTGGATATATTACATTTGGTCCCCTCATCCAAATCATTGATGTAGATTGTGAATAGCTGAGGCCCAAGCACTGATCCTTGTGGTACCGAACTAGTTACAGCCTGCCAACCTGAAAATGACCAGTTTATTCCTACTCTCTGTTTTCTGTCCGTTAACCAATCCTCAATCCATACTGGTATAATAACCCCAATCCCATGAGCCCTAATTTTGTTTAATAACCTCTTGTGTGGCACCTTATCGAATGCCTTCTGAAAATCCAAATACACCACATCCACTGGTTCCCCCTTATCTATTCTGCTAGTTACAACCTCAAAAAACTAACAGATTCGTCAAACACGATTTCCCTTTCATAAATCCGTGTTGACTCTGCCCAATTCTATTATTATTTTCTAAGTGCCCTGTTACCACGTCCTTAATAATAGATTCTAGCATTTTCCCTACTACTGATGTCAGGCTAACTGGTCTGTAGTTCCCCGTTTTCTCTCTCCCTCCTTTCTTAAATAGTGGGGTTATATTTGCTACCTTCCAATCCGCAGGAACTGTTCTCGAATCTATGGAATTTTGGAAAAATGACAACCAATGCATCCACTATCTCTGTAGCCACCTCTTTCAAAACCCTAGGATGTAGGCTATCAGGTCGAGGGGATTTATCGGCTTTCAGTGCCATTAATTTCTCCAGTTCTATTTTTTTTTTTTTACTAATACTAATTTCTTTCAGTTCCTCATTCTCGCTAGAGCCTTGGTTCACCACTATTTCCAGGAATTTTTTTGCGTCTTCTTCCGTGAAGACAGATACAACATAATTGTTCAATTTCTCTGCCATTTTCTTATTCCCCATTATAATTTCTCCTGTCTCAGCCTGTAAGGGACCCACGTTTACTTTCACTAATCTTTTCCTTTTTACATACCTATAGAAGCTTTTATAGTCTGTTTTTATGTCTCTCGCTAGTTTACTCTCATTCTATTTTCCCTTTCTTTATCAATTTCTTGGTCCTCCTTTGCTGAATTCTAAAATCCTCCCAATCCTCAGGCTTACTACTCTTTTTGGCAACATTATAAAAACCTCTTCCTTTGATCTAATACTATGTTTAACTTCTCTTGTTAGCCACGGTTGGACCACTTTTCCTGTGGCTTTTTTGTGCCTTAAAGGAATGTATATTTGTTGTAAATTATGTATTAATTTTTTTAATGCTAGCCATTGCTTGTCTAATCATGGGCAAAGACTGATTGAGAAAGTTAAAACTAGACTGGAAAAACATCTTCAGTGTAGATGCTTCAAGAAGCGACTTGACACAATGCTGAACAAGTACGAAAGCAAGTTCACAGACAGTTATGAGGGCATCACTGGGTACGATATGCATATCCGCATCAAGTCCAACGCAAAGTCTGTCTATTGTAAGGCAAGGCTGGTCTCCGATGCGTTGAAACGTCAGGTGGAGGAAGAGCTAGTGAAGCTCAGAGAGAACGGAGTGCTAGTAAAAACTGACAAAAGTGAATGGGCTACCCCGATTGTGGTAGTGCCCAAAGCAGAAAACTGTACGCTTGTGCGGTGACTATCAACCAAGCAGTTGACGATGAGCAGTACCCGTCACCTACATCGCAAGATTTGTACGCAGCATTCTCTGGGTCAAAGGTTTTCCAAGCTTGACCTGTCGCATGTTTATGCTCAGCTGAATGTTGACAAAGAGAGTCAATAGTATCTCACCATCAACACACACAAGGGACTGTACTCATACACCAAGCTGCCGTATGGTGTAAAGTCCTACCCCAAAATTTTTCAAGCTATGATGGATAAGATTTTGCAAGGAGTTCCAAATTGCTTATGCAATCCAGACGATATGCTGATCACAACAAGCAGTGAGGAAGAAAACCTAGAAGTGTTAGATATAGTGCTTCAAAGGTTGAATACCCACGTCAAATTGAAAAGGAGCAAATGTGCTTTTGTGCAGCCCGAGGTTGTGTACCTTGGTCTGAAAGTTGATGCAAATGGCTTGCAACCAGTGAAGGAAAAGGTTGAAATAAAAACAGAAAATGCTGGAAATACTCAGCAGGTCAGGCAGCATCTGTTGAGAGAGAAACAGAGTTAACGTTTCAGGTCAATGACCCTGCGTCAGAACTGGAAAAAGCTGGAGATGGAACAGGTTTTTAAGCAAGTGCAGGGGAAAGGGGGAGGGGAGGAAAGATTCTGCCAGTGCCATTTACACTTCATCTAGAGCCATCTTTTGTTTCTTAACTTGTCCCATTACCATCTCCTTTTGCCTTGCACCATCATCCCTTTTGTCTCTTAATCTCTCCTGCCTTCCATCCTATCACAGACCTTCCCTTTTGTTCTTTCCTCCCCTCCCACAGATGCTGCCTCCACCACCCTTTCAGGCAGTGCATTCCAGATCCTAACCACTCGCTGCGTAAAAAGGTTTTTCCTCATGTCGCCTTTGGTTCTTCCGCCAATCACCTTCAATCTGTCCCCTCTGGTTCTCGACCCTTCCGTCAATGGGAACAGTTTTTCTCCATCTACTCTGTCCAGACCCCATAAAATATTTATTGTGGATTTTGTAGCTGGAGGGACGGGGCCGGAGGCAGGGGAGGCTGGAATAGGTCTCCGCGCCCGCAGGTCAGCGAGGGCAATATTAGCCACCACTTCTGCTCTTGGGAATCATGGAGTGACTACAGCTGGAAAATGGGCGTTATGGCTGTCGGGCGAGTAAGCGAGCAACTGGTCGTTGAATAGCCGGCCAACACTCATGTATAAAGAAGGAAGCGAAGAACTGGAGGGGCTGCCAGAGCCCATGCAGCAAACCCCCAATAAAGAGGAGGTGTGTTCAGCAAGGGAGGGAGGAGAGCAGAAAATATCCAAATGCCGCAGCAGTTTCCTAATCCCACCTTGACCTCGCCCCTCCCCATCTCTGTAACCGCCTCCAACCCTACAATCCTCAGATATCTACGCACTTCAAATTCTGGCCTCCAGTGCATCCCCGATTTTAATTGCTTCACCATTGGCGGCATTGTTCCCTCTAAGCTGCGCAATAACGGGAAAATGTCCCTCGCAGGCCGCTCACCGGCTTCTCCATGCACGGAAATTTAAAGGAACCGCGCACTAAAAGAAACAGGACGCGCAGGACAAAGCTCAGCTTACAGGGAACATTGATTGGTGGCCGTGTCTTCAGCTGCCAGTGCCCCAAGCTCTGGAATTCCCTCCCTAAACCTCTCCGTCTCTCTACCTGAGTTTCCTCTGTTTTAATTCGCTCCTTAATACCTACCTCTTTGACCAAGCTTTTGGTCACCTGTCCCAATATCTCCTTATGTGGCGCCTTGGGACATTTTATGATGTTACAGTTGTTATATAAAGGCAAGTTGTTGTTGTGATCCGAGAGAGCGCCTTCCAGAGTTCACACTCACGGCAGGTCAGATTGCTCCCGGGGGTTGGGGGTCACAGTTCGTGATGCAGCGTTCGACCGGTGAAAGAACCTTTGCTATTTTCTGCAATCCTCCGGCCCCTTCACGAACCATGCAGCCAGCTGAAGACCGTTTGCCCTGATCTGCACCACCAGATTCGAACAAACCCGGCCTCAGCAATCCTGCGTTGTCCCTTCCCAGCCTGGTCGGGAACAAGGCACAGCTGGATTGACCTTCACAAGCTGGGAGCACAAGAGCACGGATTTTTCTAAGTATATATTTGGATTGTACTCCACCCAGTACGGCCCGAACATTCACCAATAAACTGCTTTCAGCAAGTCGTATCACCGCTGGGCACCAGTCATACATAGAGGCAGAACCAACATTACTGGTGTGAAGCAGGCAGCACCTTGTCATTCAGCCAGTCTTCAATATTTACTTCACAGAAAGCAGGGAACGCACAGCCTTCGCCTGCCTGAAAGGCCACTGTTTAAACAGTATTCGGCAGCAAACCGCTAAAGAACTTTCCAGAATCTGCTCAAACTTCCAAAGAACCGCCGACTGGTCGTGCGCGGTCTGCGAAACCTGACTGCGGACCACTACAAATACTTGAGGATAAATCCAATAAGGAATTCAGGAGAAACTTCATTACCCAGAGAGAGTGGTTAGAATGTGGAACTCGCTACCACATGGAGTCATTGAGGCGAATAGCTTCGATGCCTTTAAGGGGAAGCTAGATAAACACATGAGGGGGGGGAAGGACTAGGATATGTTGATGGGGTGAGGTGAAGTAAGGTGGGAGGAGGCTGGTGTGGAGCAGAAACACCAGCATGAACCAGTTGGGCCGAATGGCCTGTTTCTGTGCTGCAAATTCCTTGGAAAGATGGGCCGTTAGTTAAACTGGTGACAGGACTACTGGGAGCAAGGACCTTGCACAAAACTCCTCTCCCGTCAGACCAAACCCCTCCCCCCTCCCCGGCAAAACAAATCTTGGGTCAGTTTTTTAACTTTCCAAATTGAAGTATTACTGAGAAAGGAGCGTAGTGAGATTCCAGTTTGAGTTTGGCCATTTTTAGCCCAGTCCAAAAGCGGAGAGCAGGTGGGGGCGAGAGCAAGGCTGGAGGTTTTGTACTTGTGCAATAATGAAAACTAATAAGCTGCCTCCCCAAACCAGATGACACGGACTACATGATATTTCTAACCGCTTGGGCCCAAACAGGCTGTGGCAGGCCAGCGAACGCCTCCCGCCGTTAGTTAGACTTGCCCTTGCCCGTATAATATCCATATTTTGCCTGACAAATTGCGGGAAGTGAGAGGTGGAAATGGCGTGGTGTCCTCTACAGGGCATCTGGGATCGGAGTGAAAAAGGGCAAGCAACTGTTTATCTCCTTAACCAGAGTGACGGATTGTGAAATGAACAGTGCAAGGCCTGAACAAGGAAGTGCAAGTTAGAATGGTGAATTCAATTTCAAATCAGGTGAAGACAGAGAGAGAAAGATTGGATTAAGAGAGAGAAAAAAGAGACAAAAAAAAAGTAAACATTTTTTGATTTAAATCTCCAACAACAATTACAATCTGAAGGAATGAGACTCCACACTTGTTAATTTTCAGTGTCAGAGAGTATTACTGGCAGTATTAACACTTATCACGTTGTTAAAAGGGCAAAGTTAAATGGACAAACCCCAACTTCCCGTGACGCATTTACTTCGTATCCATAGCGCAAGTACAGGAACTTCACGCCGCTCAATGCGTTTGAATGGGGAGCCAGTCGGACAGATGCCGTTTTCACGAGGCTAACAGCGTGCCACATCTCTGGCAGCATCTTCTCGATTTCCACGTTTAATCGCACATCTGATGTTGCTGTGGCATTTGCGCATAAATAACAGCGAGCACTATTAGCCTCACTGTTATTTTGAGCAGTGATATTTCTAACCACATGAAATTTGTTCCTTAAATTTTCGCACTTGTGTTCATTGTTATAGTACAATATACTTCTAAAATATTTATTTTGTGTGTTTTCTCGGAGATTTTCCGCTGTTATAAAAGTGTACAGGGAGTTTGAGCTCCTCTGTGAAGAGCTGGGGTGAGCCTGGTGATTTTTGGGTTATAAAGCACACGGGTTGTGTGCTGTGATATTCACGTGCCCCAATAACTCAGCGAATCACTGAGCTGCAGACAGCCGGCAGGACCCCCCAGGTCCTATCACTGCTCTGTGCCGTTAGCTAATCCCAGCCAGGCACTACAGGCCATGGAGGTACAAACAAAGAGCAGGCAGCCAGGATAGCCCCCTCCCCACATTGATCGGTATCCAGGGACTCCGGGGGGAAAGCGTGCATCCCGGACTCGAGAGTGGGGACAGGATCAGGTTCGCTGTGACGTGCTCCAACGTGGAATGGCCTGACACTCGCCATCTGGGCTCACGCAGTGAAGATGGTCCACTTGGCCACAGTACAGGACAGTGACTGGTGCGTATGGAACTGTACCCCGGCAAGAGTCGCCACTCAGAGGAGGGAGGAGCAGGAAAAAGTCTTCTGGCTCCTTGTAAGGGGGGAAAAATCCAAATGGGGTGAAGTTGAGGTGGGATCCATCACTGGCACTCTCAACCTACTGTATTAAACAGGCATTTTAACGCTGGTAACACATTGACAAGAGTATGATCGAACAGAGCATTTAATGGTAGTAAAATCAGTGGGAGTTTTTTTTAAATTCGCTTATGGGATCTGGGCGTCGCTGGCAAGGCCAGCATTTATTGCCCATCCCTACAAATATCTCCTTATGTGGCTCGGTGTCAAATTTTATCTGATTTATGCTCCTGTGCAGTGCCTCAGGATGTTTAATTACGTTAAAGACGCTATATAAATGCAAGTTGTTGTTGTAAGAACTCGGAGAGCGAGCATTCCTAACCGAGCCAAAGTGGCACTCAGAAAATAACGGACAGGAACCAATCGCCCTCACTACAATCCCAAATAAGGGGTATTCGGTCAGCAACTCGACGCGAGTCTATCGCTGACCTGGACAGTGATGCTGTGACCAGGGTTGCCAACTCTAGCCGGACATATTCCTGGAGATTTCATCACATGGCCTCTCGCCTCCAACTGCCCCGCCCCCACACAGCCTCTCTCTCCAGCGCCGATATTTTTATAACTAAAACAAAAGTGTTCAAAGAAAATGGGGGAAAAAAAACACACCTGCTTTAACGCTCCTATGAATTTTCTCCTGGGTTGCTCACAGCAGTGTCCTGGAGATTAATAATTAATTGCAGGAGAGGGTTGGAAGCCCTAGGTGCGAGCTGTCTGGAGAGGAATCAGACTGTGGGCATCACCGGTTGGGACTTGAATTGCTTTTCCAGCTTTCGCTGTAGCTGCACATCACCAGTTACCATCTGACACCGACACAGAAACACTGGGCTTCCATTTCTCGAGCTACACTGCAGAAGATCCACACGGAACTGCCCTGCGCTCGAGTTCAGCGTCAGCCCCAAAACCAGCCCTTCCCACTAACAATGCAGATCCATCTCGTACTTAAACAGGTCTCCCCGAAACTCCCTGCTTTACAGACAGACTCAAAATGGGGAGAGATCAACACAGGAACACCGACAACACAAATCCAGACAGATATCCCGTCCACCAGCCAGCCACACCCGGCTGGTTTTCAGACTCTGCCCTGTGGAGTGAAGGGACCTTTAGACTTGGGTCAGGACCTGTAGAGGAACGTGTGCAGTAACGCAGCACGGTAGGAATCCAGCCTGAACATGACTATTTCTGGCATAGCACCGTCTCCGTGAACAGTGGCCCCACCTCCTGTTGTTTACAAATGACGTGTTGAAACGAATTCCGGCTTCACTTGCTAAAAATATCACGTATATTCAGGACACCAAAACAGGACACACGGCAACATGACAGCAGGTTGATCATGGAGCAGGGAAGTAGAGAAAGAAGAAGGGAAAGCAAGATGGAGGGAGCAAGCAAGGGGGAAAAAGGGGAGCGAGGGGGGGAAAAGAGGAGAGAGAGAGAGAGAGAGAGAGAGAGAGAGACAGAGAGAGAGAGCGAGCATAACGTAAGCATTAGGAGCAGGAGTAGGCCATATGGCCCTTCGAGCCTGCTCTGCCATTCAATAAGATCATGGCTGATCTTCGATCTCAACTCCACTGTCCCGCCTGATCCCCATATTCCTCGATTCCCCTAGAGTCCAAGTATCTATCGATCTCAGCCTTGAATATACTCAACGACTCAGCATCCACAGGCCTTTGGGGTAGAGAATTCCAAAGATTCACAACCCTCTGAGTGAGGAAATTCCTCCTCATCTCAGTCTTAAATGGCCGACCCCTTATCCTGAGACTGTGACCCCTAGTTCTAGACTCTCCAGCCAAGGGAAACAATCTCTCAGCATCTACCCTGTCAATCCCCCTCAGAATCTTGTATGTTTCAATGAAATCATCTCTCATTCTTCTGAACTCCAGAGAGTAAAGGCCCAATCTACTCAATCTCTCCGCATAGGACAACCCTCTCATCCCAGGGATCAATCGAGAGAGAGAGAGAGAGAGAGAAAGTAAGCGAGATCTCTTAAAAAAACATGTTTGGAACTCCATAGGTAACAAAATGCATGCAGTCTTCAGCTGGTTTTTATGGTCTATGGTCCTGTGCCAGCTGTAAATGGCCGAATGATGCCAGGACAGTAATAAGGCAAGCCTGGATCAGTTGTGGTGACTGAGCTCACCGGAGTTCTCAATGGGCTGCAGCTGACTTAACGGGAGCAGCAACACTTGCTCAGTAAAGTGATGAACCCTTTCATCTCCTCCAGTAGAAGGGCTCAATGTGGCACAACAGCAGACACGGCCATCAGAGGGACGAGCCTGGCCTGCAGAATACTCAACACAGCCAGACTCTGCGAGGAACACATCGCCAACTCAGAGCACACACACTGATCCATTGATACTCGCTGCACAGCCAAGCTATTGTCCGAGGAATAAATTAAACGATAAATACAACAGCTTGCGCCACAGTTCAAGCACCTCTCTGTTCACCAGGAGCACCCAGTCTGCCCTCCAGAACAGCCAAAGATCTCCTACACAGGCAAAGAATTCTGTTCAGCTAAAACGCCTGCACGATTGATCTTTTAGAGCCTCTCAGCCTCAGCCCCCAGCCCAAACACCAGACAGGGGAGGGGAGACAGGAGAGGGAAAGGACTAGGTCTCTTGCTCCTGAATGCTACCCAGAGACCACCCCACACTGCAAGAGTGTGTGGATGTCAGGTAAGCAGGGATTGCGCTCTCGCTGTGATGGTCCCTGCAGTTGATTAGCCTGCTCACACTCAGCGTCCAGGCGTACATGTGAAGAAGGCCGACTCGGGCGGAGGCACCAGCGGTCAGCTGACCGCTCTGGAACCGAGGGAGCAGGAGCAGAGAAAGAGCTGTGCTCAAAACACTCACCCCCCTTCGCAAACCATGGAACAAACAAAAAATTAGACGCCATTCCCGTTATCCAGGTCTTAAATCCTGGCATTCCAGGTGCTGGACTGAAGTGGACTGGCTGTTTGCCATGTTTCTGTGCAGCCCCGGCCCAGGTGCAATCCTCCAGAGAGTCTGTCGCACACAGAGGCAGGCCCTTACCACAGACACTGGCAGGACACGGGTGAAATACCAGGCCCTGCGTCTCTTCCGACTGCTGCTGTTTTTACACAGTGTTGATTTTACAAGCTGGGATTTAGAAAGCTCTGATACAGCAAATGTTTCAACAGTTCTGCAGATGCAATGTTCAGTCGTGTTTGACAGGGTGAGGGATATGTTGATGGGGTTTGATGAAGTCGGGTGGAAGGAGGTCCGCGTGGAGCATAAACACTGGCACGAATGGCCTGTAATTCCACGTGCTTGCCACAAGCACGTTCGCCAAGGGCCACAGTCCCACAACCAGCCTCTTGTTCGAGAGCCACTCGGAGGAATGCTAAAACGCCCATGACTTTTGAAATCAATCCGCCTTAAATCGCTCGTTTATACGTCGAATGATGTGGAGTTGTTCGAGATTAGAATTTTCAAATAAACCTGCACCAGCAACAAAGCAAACATCACAAGTCAGCTCCTGCCCTGCCCTCTATCCAGCTTTGTAACCTGGCAAAACTAAGCTGCCCTATTGAATGCCTTGCAACTCAGCAACTAAAACCGTCGCTAGGGCAACCGATTCTTTGGCTGTGGACTGCCCAGGGATTAAATGAAGCCATATTCTGACAGTGGCTTCTAATTTATAGCCACCAACATGCAGCTGGGGGGCCCCCAGTGGCACTGAAACATCACGTCCTCCAACCCGATCCTGCTCGCGATCTGATAAAACGTAAATAGTGGGGGGTGATCTTTACAGTCCGTGTAACACGGGCCAAATAAAAGGTAAATAAAACATTGTGGACAGGGGGAGCCAGGAAAGTGCTGAGCCACTTAATCGCTCTGTGTTTCTGTTAAATAACCAGCAGGGACATTTCTACCGTAGGTAATCTGATCAGAGCTCTTTTAGATTTATCGTTTCCATAGAAACGGCCCTAGGAAAACATGTGGCTACGGATCCTTTAAAACAATTGGAGTAGTTGAACAAAGCCAGTCTAATTTTTAAGACTTTTTTTTTAAATCGTGGCTGTGTAGCTCAGTGCTGTGACTGACAGTGCCCTTCCCTCCTCACCATGATAATGTGCAAAACAGAACAGGAGTAGGCCATTCAATTAGATCATAACTGCTCTGTATCTTAACTCCATCTAGCATTTATCCCAGAACGCTCAATACCCTTGCCTAACAAAAATCTTTCAATCTCAAGTTTTGAAATTTTCAATTGATCCCCCCCAGTCTCAACAGCTTTTGGGAGAGAGAAAGTTCCAGATTTCCACTATCCTTTGTGTGAAGAAGTGCTTCCTGACATCACCCCTGAACGGCCTGGCTCTAATTTTAAGGTTATGCCCCCTTGTTCTGGACTCCTCCACCAGCAGAAATAGTTTCTCTCTATCTATCCTATCAACTCCTTCAATCATCTATAAAATTTCTATATATAGTGCTTAGAATGACTGTACATTGACTATATAGACACAGTATTACTGGACAGGGACTATCCTTTATAGGTCGGAGATGACCTTCGGCCCAACAAGCCCTGCTATCCAGTGTTCCCTTGGTGTATTTCTAATAACCCTGAATCCCATTTATTGACAAGAACCTGTCCAGTTCCTTGTTGAAACCCATTAGCGTTTCTTGTTTCACCACCTGTGCTGGTAATCTGTTCCACATACCTACCAAACTTTCAGTAAAAAATGTATTTCTTTAATTTGTAAATATGACCCCTTGTGATTAAATTCCACACATGGCAGAAAAGCTTACTTAAGTTGTCCAAACCTTTCATAATTCTAAACACTTCTATCATATACCCTTTCAAGAGAGTAAAGATCCATGGTCGTCAATCTTACCTCATATGTCAAGTGCCTTTGTTCTGGGATCAACCCCTGTAATAACTGAATAGTAGTATTACTACATAGTCACTCTATATACTGCAGGGTGTATTACTGGGCAGTAGATTAATACTGCCCAATATATCACTGCACTGATACGCCCAAAGGTTCAGCCACAGAAATATACAAATATCCAAGATTCAGGTGTGTTAAAACTCAGCGAGTTATTGAGAAATGTTGTCTGGCAGCAGTAACTACTAGGTTGTAATTCAGTCAGTGGGGTGTGACTATATAATGTTTGCACAGGGAAAAACAAGTAGCTTATGAAAGTTAATAGAGATGCCAGATTAAATGACAGTTTTGATTTCAACAGCAGCTTTTTCTTTGTGCAACATTCACACTGAATAAGTTATTCAGAAAACAAATCATTTCACCATTACTTGCCAGAGCAGTTACAAGCTGAAGCACAAATGATAGAGGTACACGAGTAACAACACAGATTATGTTGGTCAAACTGAAGATTAGAGAATCGTGTCAACGTAACTGTGACAGTTACACTTACGGCACAATGTGCATTACTGTACAGTAACGTTGCACACTGCGCAATGTGCATTACTGTACAACGTTGCACACTGCGCAATGTGCATTACTGTACAGTAACTATACACTGCGCAATGTGCATTACTGTACAGTAACTACACACTGCGCAATGTGCATTACTGTACAGTAACTACACACTGCGCAATGTGCATTACTGTACAGTAACTACACACTGCGCAATGTGCATTACTGTACAGTAACTACACACTGCGCAATGTGCATTACTGTACAGTAACTACACACTGCGCAATGTGCATTACTGTACAGTAACTACACACTGCGCAATGTGCATTACTGTACAGTAACTACACACTGCGCAATGTGCATTACTGTACAGTAACTACACACTGCGCAATGTGCATTACTGTACAGTAACTACACACTGCGCAATGTGCATTACTGTACAGTAACTACACACTGCGCAATGTGCATTACTGTACAGTAACTACACACTGCGCAATGTGCATTACTGTACAGTAACTACACACTGCGCAATGTGCATTACTGTACAGTAACTATACACTGCGCAATGTGCATTACTGTACAGTAACTATACACTGCGCAATGTGCATTACTGTACAGTAACTATACACTGCGCAATGTGCATTACTGTACAGTAACTATACACTGCGCAATGTGCATTACTGTACAGTAACTATACACTGCGCAATGTGCATTACTGTACAGTAACTATACACTGCACAATGTGCATTACTGTACAGTAACTATACACTGCACAATGTGCATTACTGTACAACGTTATACACTGCACAATGTGCATTACTGTACAGTAACGTTGCACACTGCACAATGTGCATTACAGCGCAGTAACTATACACACTGCACAATGTACATTACTGTACCACAATGTTGCACACTGCACAATGTGCATTACAGCGCAGTAACTATACACACTGCACAATGTACATTACTGTACCACAATGTTGCACACTGCACAATGTGCATTACCGTGCAGTAACTATACACACTGCACAATGTGCATTACCGTGCAGTAACTATACACACTGCAGAATGTACATTCCTGTACAGTAACACTATACACTGCACAATGTGCATTACTGTACACTATATATTGCGCATTGTGCAGTTTATAACGTTACTGTACAGTAATGCACATAAGAACATAACATAAGAATAGGATCAGGAGTAGGCCATTCAGCCCCTCGAGCCTGCCCCGTCATTCAATAAGATCATGGCTGGTCTGATCTTGGCCTCAACTCCACTTTTCTGCCTGTTCCCCATAACCCTCGACTCCCCTGTAGTTCAAATAATCTGTCTATCTCAGCCTTGAATATATTCAATGACTCAGCCTCCACTGCTCTGCATTATTCACTGCACAATGTGCATTACTGTACAGTAACGTCACTGCACAATGTGCATTACTGTAGTAACGTCACTGCACAATGTGCATTACTGTACAGTAACGTCACATTGCACATTACTGTACAGTAACATACACTGCACAATGTGCATTACAGCACAGCAAACGTTATACACTGCACAATGTGCATTACTGTACAGTAACGTCACATTGCACATTACTGTACAGTAACATACACTGCACAATGTGCATTACAGCGCAGCAAACATTATACACTGCACAATGTGCATTACAGCACAGCAAACGTTATACACTGCACAATGTGCATTACTGTACAGTAACGTCACTGCACAATGTGCATTACTGTACAGTGACATTATACACCAGTGTATTATTGAACAGTATTACTATACATTAATCTTCTACACAAAGCACTGTATTATACAGTAACTTTGTATACTGTGCAATACTATAAACTGCACATTACAGCAAACTTATACATTGCACAATGTGCATTACTAAATAGTTAATGTAAATGCTGCACAGTATTACTAAAACCATAACTACAATAGCTACAAAGTCAGTAAGTCAGCTTTGGCTCAGTGGTAGCACACCTGGCTTTGGCTCAGAAGGCTGTGGGTTCAAGCCCAGTTGAGCACATAATGTTAGAGCGCTGCACTGTCAGAGGTGCTGTATATTGGATGAGATGTTAAACCGATGCCCCGTTTGCCCTTACAAGAGGATGTAAACTATTCGAAGAAGAGTAGGGGTCCTGGCCAATGTTTATTCTTCTGGTTATTGATCCTTCAGCCATTGGAAACAGTTTCTCTTTATTTACTCTATCTAAACCCTTCATGATTTTAAACACCTCTATCAATTATCCCCTTAGCCTTCTTTGCTCCAAGGAGAACAGCCTTAGCTTCTCTAGTCTATCCACGTATTATTTTATTGTTAATATATTGTATTATCCTACAATAACTTATACAACTGCCCATAAGAACACAAGAAATAGGAATAGGAGTAGGCGATTCAGCCCTTCAAGCCTGCTCCGCCATTCAATAGATCATGGCTGATCTTCTACCTCAACTCCACCTTCCCGCACTATCTCCATATCCCTTGGTTCCCTTAGTATCCCAAAATCTATCGATCTCTGTCTTGAGTATACTCAACAACTGAGCCTCCACAGCCCTCTGGAGTAGAGAATTCCAAAGATTCACAACGCTTTGAGTGAAGAAATTTCTCCTCATCTCAGTCCTAAATGGCCGACCCCTTATTCTGAGACTGTGACCCCTGGTTTAGGGTGACTATACATCCCTGTTTTCCGGGGACATTCCCTGGATGAGGTACTGTGTCCCCGTTAAAGAATGTCCCCGGAAGAGTCTCCGGTTCACAAAACTCGTCCCCGAATATCCTAACTTTTAATTTCTCATGTTGGAATATATCTAATGCATAAATGTGTTACAGCACAGAGTATGCATTGTAAGTCATCTTGGGTAAAGGTGTCTGCTAAATGTCTAAATAATGGCCCAAAAATTCGTGAGGAAGCCTTCGTGCGAGGGTAAGGCCTCCCCGCGATCTCTCACTCCGCGTTGGCTTTTTCAGTTCCAGCTCGCACGAACTTGATGTTCTGGACAGCTGCTGTGCTGGGCTTGCGTATCCCACCGGCGTAGTTAATTCGTGCGAGCTGTGGGATCACGTGACTCAGTTAGAGCCAATGGCAGCACACCATCTTCCATTCGAAAGTTATGAATACTATAGCCCCCCAAAAGAACCGCTAAACCTCAATTAAATTTAAAAAAAACCATCACATTAATAAAATAAGTATAGTTAAATAAATTAACCATTTTAAATAAAAAATTAAATTTTTGAAAAAATTTAAAATCTTTTAAAAAGTTATAAAAATAAACTTACCTGTCTTTAAAGTCTCTAAAAAAGATATACCTGTTAAAAAAATTCAAAATACTTAATTCACTACTTACCTTGTTAAAAGTGGGTCTTACTCCTCCTTTTTTTAATGTGTAGAATCTTCCGTACTTACCTGCGCATTGAAACCACTAAGTGCACAGCGTGCGCGCAGCCTGTAGCGCGCACGCGGTTCACCTAGGACCCGCCCCCTTTTCCATTCACCAAGTGCCGGTTTTCAGCGCATGCGCAGTGCATGCAGAAAACCGGCAAATGGAGACAGAATACGCGAGAGTACGCAGTGCGTACTCTCGCGTAGCGGCACTAATTTTTGGGCCAATAATAATAATAATAATAATAATGAATAATAAACACATTAGCGAGAAATACCCAGAATATTTCTATTATTATTACCATTAGCTATAACATAGATGGGACAGCACTATTGCAGTTGCCATAGTCACGACGCTGACTGAATGGCAAATGACATAGAACAGACGCAAGATTTGAGATTCGATGTGAAGTGAAAATGGCGGTCAAAAAAGCGTAATTGCTGCTTTAACATCAAACTTCAAAAGAATTTTCCATATTTACAACCAACCAGAAAAGAAACATCTGTATTACATTCAACATGCCAGTCAATATTTTCCATTTCGAGTGGAGGCAGGACATCATAAAAGAACACGAAGGTACCACTAAACATAAAGCTGCTCTTACAGCACGTGCTAGTTCAAGTTCCGTTACCGATTCTTTTTCGCAAAGTTGAGCCAACACAGAGTATGAACTTGCTTTGCAAGAAGAAATATATGCATATCATGCCATTACAGCGTTATTGCATTGGCCCGTATTTTCCGATGCCTACGGGTGTGTACGAGTTGTGTACCCACCCATAGGGACATCGGAAGTGCCGGTTTCAAGCATGTGAAGCGCATGCGCTGAAAACCGGCATTTCCGATCTGTCAAGAATGCTCTTGACAGATCGGACGCCTGCCCTGGAGAAGGGCCTCTGCGGGCGGAGAGTTCCGCTTTCTGCAGAACCACTGCCCGCAGAAAACCCTTAGAAATCTTACACCTGGTAAAAGCAGGCGTAAGGCCTGCTTTTACCAGCATAAGAGTTGAAAAAAAGTTTTAAAAAATTTTTTCGCTCATTTATAATTTAAAAATACTTTTTTTTAAAAAGTTTATTTTTAGCCCCGTAAAAAACTAATTTTTTTCAAAAAATTAAATGTTTAAAATATTTAATTTATTGTAATTTTAACTCATTTTAAAAATGTGACTTTTTAAAAAATATATTTAATGTTTTACTGTGTTTTTGGGGTGATCTCCATTCATATCCATTTGACAGGTCTATCTATCAAAAGTATGAAGGGAGATTCCTTTCTCCTATTGGCTCCCCATGGCCCACGTGATCCCAGGGACGCTTGCGAACCACATGTGCCTCTGGGATATGTGGGCCCTGCGCATTTCGACTTTGGAGAGGCCCAGGATCGGAAGTGTCCGGACCTCAGGTAAGTTTGTAGATTTTTTTCCGATAGGAGGCATCTGCACGCACGAAGCCTCCTATCGGAAATTACAGGCCAATATTTATAAACGGTGTCTGAATGCGCTTCAATAATGTGATGTCACACCCGCGGTAATTATATGCACATTTGTTTTTCATTTGTAGTGTATATCTGCAACTGTTAAAATATAGGCTGTTTAAAAATTTTTGCCTCACTAAGCTGTGCAACCTACATTTTCTGTCCTGGCTACTTTGCTGTGCTCCCACCCCGTGCGTCCCTGGATTCAGTTTAGAAAATATGGTCACCCTAACCTAGTTCTAGACACCCCAGCCAGAGGAAACATCCTCCCAGCATCTACCCTGTCAAGCCCCTTAAGAATTTTATACGTTTCAATGAGATCACTTCTCATTCTTCGAAACTCGAGGGAATATAGGTTTAGTCTACTCAATCTCTCCTCATAGAACAATCCCCTCATCCCAGGAACCAGTCTGGTGAACCTTCGTTGCACTCCCTCTAAGGAAAGGAGACCAAAACTGTACACAATACTCCAGGTGTGGTCTCACCAAGACCCTATATAATTGGAGCAAGACTTCCTATACTCCAATAATAGCAGCGAGAGGAGCAGGATCAGCGGCACTATAAACAGCGCGAGAGGTGCGGGATCAGCGGCACTATAAACAGCGCGAGAGGAGCGGGATCAGCGGCACTATAAACAGCGCGAGAGGAGCGGGATCAGCGGCACTATAAACAGCGCGAGAGGAGCAGCGAGCTCAGTGGCACTATAAACAGCGCGAGAGGAGCGGGATCAGCGGCACTATAAACAGCGCGAGAGGAGCAGCGAGCTCAGTGGCACTATAAACAGCGCGAGAGGAGCGGGATCAGCGGCACTATAAACAGCGCGAGAGGAGCGGGATCAGCGGCACTATAAACAGCGCGAGAGGAGCAGCGAGCTCAGTGGCACTATAAACAGTGCGAGAGGAGCGGGATCAGCGGTGCTAGACAAAGCCTTCAAACAGAAAAATCAAGGAGTGACATCACAGTGCAGCAGAAACCTGAGCAGGAGCAAGAGCGGAGGCGGATCAAATAAACAGCGCGGCAGAGGAAGGCCCGAGAGCGGAGGCAGCAGACCTGAGCGAGAGCAACTCAACAAAGGCAGAATTTGAAAGAGTGACGCCAGAATAGAAAAGTGAGGTCGGCACAAGGGAAGGAGCGGATTGGTGAGTAGCTGGTAAGTGTTTCTAGTTTATATTCTATAAAGTAGAGGAATGGCAGCTCAGTCTCGTGGAATGCACATCCTGCGCCATGTGGGAAGCCCTGGACGACCACGTGTGCGGGAAGTGTCGCCAGCTACAGCAGCTTGAGCTCCGGGTTTCGGAGCTTGAGCGCCGGCTGGAGTCACTGCTGTGCATCCACGAGGCTGAGAGCTACGTGGATAGAACGTTTCAGGAGGTGGTCACCCCGCAGCTTAAGAGTGTGCAGGCAGAGAGGGAATGGGTGACCACCAGACAGAAGAGGAGGACCAGGCAGGTAGGGCAGGAATCCCTTGAGCGCATCTCGCTCGCTAACCGGTTTTCAGCTCTGGATACTGGTGGGGGCGATGCTTCCTCTGGGGAGTGCAGCCAGAGCCAAGGCCACGGCACCACGGGTGGTTCAGCTGCACAGGGGGCGTGGAAGAAGAGTGGAAGAGCAATAGTCATTGGGGATTCAATAGTTAGGGGAGCAGGCAGGCATTTCTGCAGCCGCAGACATGACTCCAGGATGGTATGTTGCCTTCCTGGTGCCAGGGTCAAGGATGTCACTGAACGGCTGCAGGACATTCTGAGGGGGGAGGGTGAACAGCCAGAAGTCGTGGTCAATATTGGTACCAACGACATAGGTAGAAAGAGGGATGAGGTCCTGCAGGCAGATTTTAGGGAGCTAGGAAAGAGATTAAAAAGCAGGACCTCAAAAAGGTAGTAATCTCCGGATTACTCCCAGTGCCACATGCTAGTGAGTACAGAAACAGGAGGATAGAGCAGATGAATGGGTGGCTGGAGAGATGGTGCAGGAGGGAGGACTTTAGATTTTTTAGGCATTGGGACCATTTCTGGGGGAGGTGGGACATGTACAAGCCGGACAGGTTGCACTTCAACAGGACCGGGACCAATATCCTCGCGGCGGGGTTTGCTAGTGCTGTTGGGGAGGATTTAAACTAGCTTGGCAGGGGGATGGGAACCTGAGAGTAGATTCAGAAGGGAGAGAAGCAAAGCTGGAAATGGAAGGCAGAAAATTAGTAAACGAGTTTGGAAGGCAGAGGAAACAAAGGCTAGAAAATAGACAACAAGGGAGCTCGGCAGTGCTAAATGATATATACTTCAACGCAAGGAGTCGAGAGAATAAAGCAGATGAGCTGAGGGCTCAGATAGATACATGGGAGTATGATATTACAGCTATTACTGAGGCATGGCTGAAAGGGCAGCTCAACATTCCTGGTTACAGGGTTTTCAGACGAGATAGAGAGGGGGATTAAAAAAGGAGGGGGGGGGGGGGGTCGCAATATTGATTAAAGAATCAATTACAGCTGTGAGGAGGGAGGATATCTTTGAAGGATCATCAAATGAGGCCATATGGGTGGAACATAAAAACAAAAAAGGGGCAATCACACTGCTGGGAGTGTACTATAGACCTCCGAACAGTCAGAGGGAGATAGAAGAGCAAATATGTAGGCAAATTTCTGAGACGTGCAAAAATAAGGCATTAATATTGGGGATTTCAACTTCCCTAATATTAACTGGGATAAAATTAGTGTGAAAGGCATAGAGGGAGCCGAATTCTTAAAATGCGTTCAGGAGAACTTTTTTAGCCAGTATGTAGCAAGCCCAACAACAGAGGGGGCGGTTCTGGACCTAGTTTTAGGGAATGAAGCTGGGAAGGTGGAAAGGGTATCAGTGGAGAGTATATTGGTGGTAGTGATCATAATTCAGTTAGATTTAGCGTAGTTATGGAAGAGGACAAGAATGGACCAGGAATAAAAGTTCTCAATTGGGGAAAAGCTAATTTTACTAAGCTGTGATGTGATTTAGCCAAAGTGGACTGGAGACAGAAACCTGAAGGTAAATCAGCGTCAGAGCAGTGGGAGGCATTCAAGGAGGAGATAGTGAGGGTTCAGAGCAAGTATGTTCTCTTAAAGAAAAAGGGTGGGACTAACAAATCTAGAGCTCCCTGGATGTCAAGGGACATACAGGGAGGGCTGAAGAAAAAAAGGGAAGTTTATGACAGATACCGAGGGCTCAATACTGCAGAAACCCTAGAGGCGTATAGAAAGTGCAGGGGTAAAATTAAAAAGGAAATTAGGAAAGCAAAGAGAGGGCATGAAAAAATATTGGCAAGTAAAATCAAGGAAAACCCAAAGATGTTTTATAAATACATTAAGAGCAAGAGGATAACTAAAGTAAGAGTAGGGCCTATTAGGGACCATAAAGGTAACCTGTGTGTGGAGGCGGAAGACATGGGTATGGTTCTTAATGAATACTGTGTTTGTTTTCACAAGGACGATGCAGACATTGCAATCAGGGAGGAGGAGTGTGAAATATAAGATGAAATAAACAGTGAAAGAGGAAGTATTAAGGGGTTTAGCATCTTTGAAAGTGGATAAATCCCCAGGCCCGGATAAAATGTATCCCAGACTGTTAAGAGAAGTAAGAGAGGAAATAGCAGAGGCTCTGACCATCATTTTTCCAATCCTCTATGGCTACAGGTGTGGTGCCGGAGGATTGCTAATGTGGTACCATTGTTTAAAAAGGGAGAAAGGGATAGACCGAGTAATTACAAGCCAGTCAGCCTAACCTCGGTGGTGGGAAAATTATTGGGAAAAATTCTGAGGGACAGGATAAATCTTCATTTAGAAAGACACGGATTAATCAGGAACAGTCAGCATGGATTTGTTAAGGGAAGGTCATGTCTGACTAACTTGATTGAATTTTTTGAGGAGGTAACAAGGAGGGTCGATGAGGATAGTGTGTTTGATGTAGTGTATATGGATTTTAGCAAGGCTTTTGATAAGGTCCCACATGGCAGACTGGTCACGAAAGTAAAAGCCCATGGGATCCAAGGCAAAGTGGCAAGTTGGATCCAAAATTGGCTCAGAGGCAGGAAACAAAGGATAATGGTCAAAGAGTGTTTTTGTGATTGGAAGGCTGTTTCCAGTGGGGTTCCGCAGGGCTCAGTACTGGGTCCTTTGCTTTTTGTGGTACATATCAATGATTTGGACTTGAATGTAGGAAGTATGATTAAGAAATTTGCAGATGATTCAAAAATTGGCCGTGTGGTTGATAATGAAGAGGAAAGCTGTAGACTGCAGGAAGATATCAATGGATTGGTCAGGTGGGCAGAACAATGGCAAATCGAATTCAATCTGGAGAAGTGTGAGGTAATGCATTTGAGGAGGGCTAACAAGGCAAGTGAATACACAATGGTAGGACACAGAGGTTCAAAGGATCAGAGGGACCTTGGAGTGCATGTCCACAGATCCCTGAAGGTAGCAGGACAGGTAGACAAGGTGGTTAAAGAAGGCATACGGGATACTTGCCTTTATTAGCCGAAGCATAGAATATGAGAGCAGGGAGACTATGCTTGAACTGTATAAAACACTAGTTAGGCCACAGCTAGAATACTGCGTGCAGTTCTGGTCACCACATTACAGGAAGGATGTGATTGCACCAGAGAGGGTGCAGAGGAGATTTACGAGGATGTTGCCTGGGCTGGGGAATTTTAGCTATGTGGAAAGATTGAATAGGCTGGGGTTGTTTTCTTTGGAACAGAGGAGGCTGAGGGGAGACCTAATTGAGGTGTATAAAATTATGGAGGGGCCTAGATAGAGTGGATAGGAAGGACCAATTTCCCTTAGCAGAGGGGTCGATAACCAGGGGACATAGATTTAAAGTAAATGGTCGGAGGTTTAGAGGGGATTTGAGGAGAAATTTTTTAACCCAGAGGGTGGTGGGGGTCTGTAACTCACTGCCTGAAAGGGTGGTCGAGACAGAAACCAACATCACATTTAAAAAGTACTTGGATATGCGCATGAAGTGCCGTAACCTACAAGGATATGGACCAAGTGCTGGAAAGTGGGATTAGGCTGGAGAGCTCTTTGTTGGCCGGCACGGACAAAATGGGCCAAATGGCCTCCTTCTGTGCTGTAAATTTCTATGATTCTATGAATCCTTTTGTAATAAAGGCTAACATACCATTTGCTTTCCTAATTGCTTACTGTATCTATGTTAACTTTGCAATTCGTGTACAAAGACACCCAGGTCCCTCTGAGTACCAACATTTCCCAATCGCTCACCATTTAAAAATTATTCTGCTTTTCTATTTTTCCTACCAAAGTGGGTAACTTCTTGCCCACTCACTTAACCGGTCTATACCCCTTTGCATCCTCCTCACAACTTACTTTCCCACCTAGTTCGGTATCGTCAGCAAACTTGGATACATTACACTCAGTCCCCTCATCTAAGTCATTAATGGCCCAAAAATTTGGCTGAATACGGGAGTACGAACTGTGTACTCTCCCGTATTCAGTCCCGAAGTGCCGGTTTCCTGCATGCACTGCGCATGCGCGGGAAACTGGCACTTCCGATATTGCTAATGGGGCGGTTCCTAAGTGAACCGCGTGCGCACTACAGGCTGTGCGCACGCAGCGCACTTAGGTTTTTTTTCAGGTTTCAACGCGAGGGTAAGTATGGAAGATTTTACACATGAAAAAAGGAGGCGTAAGACCCCCTTTTAACAAGGTAAGTAGTTAATTAAGTATTATTTTAAATTTTTTTCAACAGGTTTATCTTTTTTAGAGACTTTAAAGACAGGTAAGTTTATTTTTATAACTTTTAAAAAGAATTTAAATTTTTTCAAAAATTTAAATTTTTGTTTAAAGTGGTTAATTTATTTAACTATAGTTATTTTATTAATGTGATGGTTTTTTTAAAAATTTATTTGAGGTTTAGCTGTTCTTTTGGGGGCAATTTGTTCTCCTGTCAAAACTATGAATGAAAGATGGTGTGCTGCCATTGGCTCTCCATGTCCCACGTGATCCCAGAGGTCGCATCAAACTAACTGCGCCTCTGGGACACGCACACACTGCGTGCCGGCACCAGGGAGAGGCCCAGGACCAGAAGTTCGTGTGGGCCCGAAACATAAAGGCAGGCGCGGTAGGTAAGATCGCGTGCGATCCTTACCCCCGCGGCAAGCCTCCAAGTCCAATTTCTGGGCCAATATAGATTGTAAATATCTGAGGCCCAAGCACTGATCCTTGCGGTACCCCACTAGTTACAACCTGCCAACCCGGAAATAACACGTTTACTCCTGCTTTTTGCTTTCTGTCCGTTAACCAATCCTCTATCCATGCTAGTATATTACCCACTATTCCATGAGCCCTAATTTTGTGTAATAACCTTTTGTGTGGCACCTTATTGAATGCCTTCTGAAAATCCAAATACACGACATCCACTGGTTCCCCCTTATCTACCCTGCTAGTTACAACTTCAAAAAACAGATTTGTCAAACACGATTTCCCTTTCATAAATCCGTTGACTCTACCCAATCATATTATTATTTTCTAAGTACCCTGTTACCACGTCCCTAATAATAGATTCTAGTATTTTCCTGACAACTGATGTCTGGCTAGCTGGTCTATTAGTTCCTTGTTTTCTCTCTCCCTCCTTTCTTGAATTGTACATTAGTCATTACACTGTGGCATCACATGCACTATGGACACAGTTACTGCTTCAAAATTACTGGTTTAAAGAGACATTCTTCTTATTCCTCACAGTTACTGGCTGGTGAGGCTCAAGACTAGTGTCATGCTGGAGCCCACAGCACTCCCATCTCACAAAAGCTAGTCCAAAACTATCCAAGTGTGCTAGGCCACTTGTACTACTGTCATTCTTTCGCTTAATGTGCTCTTGCTTCACATTTTTCTAACACGATTATCTGACACAAAAGCAGCTCCCTCCAGACAGGGAGTGCAAATAAACTCTCCAAACAAACCACATCAGCAGTGAGTAGAGACAGGGGACTGCTGACTCGCACAATGAGTTTATTCCAAACACATTCATCTGGAATCCTTCTGTGAAGCAAACAACCGCCCTCTGGAGTGACATCCTGCTCACCAAATCACGCTCCTTGCCGTACTGGGGCGGGAGAACTGGATCTGGTCAGAACAGGACTGCACTGGATTAAAAAAAAACCACTGACGACATCATCAGCAAACCCGAACCAATAAGCTTTGTGGCTTTTGCCAAATCCCTGAATCGATGGTTGCTTCATAAAAAGCGATGAGAACGTACTGAACAGTGCAGCAATGCACTCCCAGCTGATTCAGTCAGTGCCAACATTCCTAAATTCACACACTAGCCAGCCGTGAAACAGTCACAGCCTCTCAGCCCGCTGAAGCTGGTACTGAGAGCTTGGACAGTAAACCTTTTGTCAACGACTGCACAAAACAGACAAGTAGCTGCACTGCACAAATAGCTGCCAGCAATTCGAAGAACAGCCAACAAAAAGAACATGCAAAGTAGAAGTGAACTGGAAGGCGGCCGAGCCTGGAGTGGATTTGCTTCCAGGATGGGACTCAGTCCTCTGCACTGCCATTTACTCTACTGCTCACACACTACAGTAAAAAAGGTTTACATTCTCTCCTTTTTATATTCTCCCACCTTAATGGGTATCCTTAACGGATGTTCTTCGATGGGCCCTTATTGGCAGAGCACTGGCGGAGTTTTCAGTCGTGTTTTTTTTAATTGGCTGCTCAACGCCACATGAAAGCAGCTCAGAGCCTTACTTACGAGTTTCAAATATTGCCATTTTAGAACTTTGGGAAATTATGAGTTTGGCATCACCGTCTATCCGGTTTGAGTTCTGGAATTAACATAGAGTTCAACAATTTCAGACCATAACCTTTGCCCCTATTTTTTCAGATGGCAGCTGTTGATGATTCTGCCATTCCCAGTTACACCTCTTCTAGTCTCATCTTTTGTGTCTTTACTTGTCCCATTACCGTCTCAGTTTGCTTTCTACAATCATCCCTTTTGTCTTTTAGTCACTCCTGCCTTCCATCCCATCACAGACCTTCCCTTTAGTTCTTTCCTCCCCTCCCCCCCCCTTTCCCTGCCTCTGTACTTGCTTAAAACCCGTCCCATCTCTAACTTTTTCCAGTTCTGACGAAAGGTCATCGACCTGAAACGTTAACTCTGTTTCTCTCTCTCCACAGACGCTGCCTGACCTGCTGAGTATTTCCAGCATTTTATGTTTATGTTTCAGATTTCCAGCATCCGCAGTATTTTGCTTTTGGATCACTGTCCGCCTGTTGTATGTGTGTAGTTCACCAGGACCTTTCTCACAGCTGCCTGTGATGTCATGGTCTAAGCCACTGGCGCGCAGGTTTCAAGGAAAAATGAACAAAACTGTGGATTTCAATCCCCCAAAACTCAGCTAAAAATCCCAGTGTCTCCTGTAATAAGAACAGAATTGGACTCGGTCACTGCAAAGCAATCCTGCTCACAGTCTCTCCATATTTGGTTTCAAAGCACCTTTTATTACTGGACTGGAGTGGGTCTCAGCCTGTCGACAGTGGGGGGGACAGAGTGCTCGGCTGCAATCTGATCAGTGTCAGGTGACACCACGAATCACAAGAGCAGATTATGACGTGGAGGTATGATTACTGCGTGAAATCACACTGGGCGGTTAACGTTTACGATGCGTTTGCTGGGCAGGGCATTCTTTTGTTTGACTTTCATCTCATGCACGAAAGAGAGCAGAGTCTTATATCCGAGAAGAATGCCAGGTTCATATAGCAGCCATGGTGAAACGCAAAAGGGGTGGGAGGCAGTGTCAGCACAACCCAGCTATCCGTTGTCCATTACAGGGAGAAATGTGCCGATTCGCTGGAGAGGAGGGAAGGGATTATATCCCCCTCCAAATTTGTTGGGTCATTGGCAGGATAAGATAATAAGCATTAGGAGAAGGGGGCCAAGAACAGGTCCGCAGGATCATTGCCCCCTCCACCCCCCAATCCAGAAAATATTCAGTGGAGCTGAACTGGTGAGTGTGAGTTTCCCACCTATCCACCTCTTCATTATTCTGTATTTATGATGCTCAGTACCCGATCCCACTCGTGCAACCCAAAGAGCCAACTCCCACTGCAGGAAAAGAACAGAAAGCAGCAACTTGCATTTCTATAGCGCCTTTCACGACCTTAGGACATCCCAAGGCACTTTACAGCCAATGAAGTACTGCTGAAGTGCAGTCACTATTGTAATGTAGGAAACACAGCAGCCATTCTATGCAGAGCAAGCTCCCACAAACAGCAGTGTGATAAATGGCCAGATAATCTGTTTGTTTAGTGATGTTGCTTGAGGGAAAAATATTGGCCCGGACACCAGGGAGAACTCCCTCGTTCTTCTGCAAAATAGTGGCTGTGGGGTCTTTTACATCCACCTGAGGGGGCAGACAGGGCCTCGGTTTAACGTCTCATCCGAAAGTCGGCACCTCCGACAGTACAGCACTCCCTCAGTACTGCCCTGGAATGTCGGGCTGGACTTTGTGCTCGGAGTGGGACCCATGACCTTCTAAATGATCATAGGAGTCTTAGGGACAGGGGACACAAATTAACAAATCTTTCTAACTAGACACGGAGTTGTAAATGGGGGCCTACTGAAATGAATATTGAAGGACTAACTGGGTGGATTTAGTTTTTCACCTAATTTTCTCCCTTCCTGACCTGAAGATACCAAGTCTTGGTATAGGTGCTGGCTGCCCTGTGGTACCTTGTTCATGTGTCCATTCTTCGAGTGAACCTGGATACTAAGTATTGGCATGCTTTGACAGCTGAGCTGATCGTGTCCTCATCAGTGCCCACACAAGTACACTTCCAGCAGGAGTCTTTGGATAGTAACCAGGATTGGGAAATTTAGCCCCTTTTAATTTTCTCTTTAGGGTAGGGTGCGGACACCACTTGTCGTGATCCACCGCACTCTTTGACACCAGCCAAGTCATTGGAGAGCAGGAATCTAGCCTGAGTACTTCCTGGTCTGTGAAGAGTGCCACACTTGAGTGTATTTAACCATGGAGTCATTAGAAGAGCTCAAGTGACATCTGGTTTACTGGAGGGTTACAGAAATGTTAGCAAAAGGAGGCGTCGAAATAAATGGTCAAACATCACACCGAGGATAGACCGACTCCGCAGTAAGAAGCAGGCACACCCATCTCACTGATATCTGCAAGTAAATACCTGTTTCCTTAAAAGCATTATTAAAACACTCTTTACATGCAGCACTTTCATATGAGTATTATATAGTATAATTTAGATGGGGGGGGGGGGGGGGGGGGGAGAACCGTGATTACTAATCGATTTGAAAAGGGGTCCTTCAACCAAAAAAGTTTGAGAACCACTGATCTAAGTAACAGATGATCAGAGGATTCGGTGACATTGACCGGAAACCTAGGTGTACAATCTAACCAATGGCAACTTTCCCCGGTACAGAGGGTTAGTCATTGGGACTCGCAGTCTGTGCATACTCCAGGTAAACTGGATTCCAAAACTGTGGAATAACAACCTGAATCTGATAACAGAGGAGCTAAATAACAAACCACACAAACAGGCAGATTACCATCTTCTCTATAAAGTGTCTGGTCAACAGTGGAACATAATGACACACTCAAACTGCTGGGCTGGATCGAAGCCCGTCTGCTCTGTATCTTTGGCAGGGCTCTGCTCAGCAATACAATAGTAAATAACAGCACATTGTCTCCTGCCACCCCTGGAAGGAAGCAGGTCAAAGTTTTCAACAATGACACAGAGACAATATCCGGCAAACAGACAGACGAACAGACGGAGAGACGTGCATAAACTGAACTCCTATTCTCTGTCAAGGCCTCTAGCTGTTCCAAGTTGTGTGAATGGTTCTCAATCCCTATGCTGTGTTGGAACACACAGTAAGATTTTACTCTGCTAAACCTTCGCCAATTGTGTATAACATTCCTCAATTTCATTATTGAACATATAACCAGAGATTAGCACCTGTTTATTCAACTCTTCCATCCCAGAGTCCCAAACACACCTTCCATGTGAGACAGCAATTTACATGTACTGTACTTCGAATGTAACATATTGTATTCTCTGCTCGGTGTGGTCCCTGCTATATCTGGGAAACCAAACACGCATTGGGTGACTGCTTTGCCAAACACTTCTGTTCCATCAAGTTACTATCATGCCCTCCCTGCACGTTAGTCACTTCAGTCCCCTCTCCCCATTCCCTCTCTGACCTACACCGTCCCAGCCAAATGCAACATAAACTTCAGGATCAGTCTCATCTTTCTCCCGGGCAGTCTGGTTTGTTACTCAGAGATGAGTAACTTCAGTCCTCAGCTATCTCAGTTTCTTAAAATCAGTGGGATGCTGAGGATACATAGCCCCTCTGTTTGCACGGGTTGGGGGAAGTTGGGGGGGGGGGGGGGGTGGGTGGTGGGTGGAGGGAGGCAGTTAGAAGAGACAGTTGACATTTTGGTGTCAGTCCTTCATCAGAACACAGTTTTGCCGGGGTGGTCGGTGCCTGAAATGCTGCCCTGTCTTTTCCATTTTTGGGTGTTGACTCAACTCGCATCAATATTCAGGGGAAGGTCTGTCCATGAATTGATCGGGTTCACCATTCAGGGGAAGGTCTGTCCATGAATTGGCCGGGTTCACCATTCAGGGGATGGTCTGTCCATGAATTGGCCGGGTTCACTATTCAGGGGAAGGTCTGTCCATGAATTGGCCGGGTTCACTATTCAGGGGAAGGTCTGTCCATGAATTGGCCGGGTTCACCATTCAGGGGAAGGTCTGTCCATGAATTGGCCGGGTTCACCATTCAGCGGATGGTCTGGCTGTGCTTTGAGCATTTTTCCTTATCTATTGTTGATAATGAAATAGGTTGGCGAGCAACTCAGAATTGACAAATGTTGAGTAATAGCTATTGGCCAGGACACCGGGAGTATCCCCCCTGCTTTTCTTTGAATAGTGCCATGTGATCTTATGTTCCACTGCAACACAGGATTAGATGCATGCTAAAAAGCAGAAGCAGCATGCTATAGACAGATCTAAGTGATTCCACAATCAACAGATCAGATCAAAGCTCTGCAGTCCTGCCACATCCAGTTGTGAATGGTGGTGGACCATTAAACAACTAACGGGAGGAGGAGGCTCCATGAGCATCCCCACCCTCAATGATGGTGGAGCCCAGCACGCGAGTGCAAAAGACAAGGCTGAAGCGTTTGCAACCATCTTCAGCCAGAAGTGCCGAGTGGATGATCCCTATCAGCCTCCTCCCGAGGTTCCCACCATCACAGAAACCAGTCTTCAGCCAATTCGATTCACTTCACGTGATATTGAGAAACGGCTGAGCGCACTAGATACAGCAAAGGCTATGGGCCCCGACAACATCCCAGCTATCGTGCTGAAGACTTGTGCTCCAGAACTAGCCGCATCTCTAGCCAAGCTGTTCCAGTACAGCTACAACACTGGCATCTATCCGACAATGTGGAAAACTGCCCAGGTATGTCCTGTCCACAAAAAGCAGGACAAATCCAATCTGGCCAATTACCGCCCCATCAGTCTACTCTCAATCATCAGCAAAGTGATGGAAGGTGTCGTTGACAGTGGTACTTACTCACCAATAACCTGCTCATTGATGTCCAGTTTGGGTTCCGCCAGGACCACTCGGCTCCCGACCTCATTACAGCCTTGGTCCAATTCCAGAGGTGAGGTGAGAGTGACTGCCCTTGACATCAAGGCAGCATTTGACCGAGTGTGGCATCAAGGAGCCCTAGTAAAACTGAAGTCAATGGGAATCGGGGGAAAAACTCTCCACTGGCTGGAGTCATACCTAGCACAAAGGAAGATGGTTGTGGTTGTTGGAGGTCGATCATCACAGCCCCAGGACATTGCTGCAGGAGTTCCTCAGGGTAGTGTCCTAGGCCCAAAGATCTCCAGCTGCTCCATCAATGACCTTCCCTCCAACATAAGTTCAGAAATGGGGATGTTCGCTGATGACTGCACAGTGTTCAGTGCCATTCACAACTCCTCAGATAATGAAGCAGTTCATGCCCGCATGCAACAAGACCTGGACGACATTCAGGCTTGGGCTGATAAGTGGCAGGTAACATTTGCGCCACACAAGTGCCAGGCAATGACTATCTCCAACAAGCGAGAGTCTAACCACTGCTCCTTGACATTCAACGGCATTACCATCGCCGAATCCCCCACCATCAACATCCTGGGGGGGTCACCATTGACCAGAAACTTAACTGGACCAGCCACATTAATACTGTGGCAACAAGAGCAGGTCAGAGGCTAGGTCTGCGGCGAGTGTCTCACCTCCTGACTCCTCAAAGCCTTTCCACCATCTACAAGGCACAAGTCAGGAGTGTGATGGAATACTCTCCACTTGCCTGGATGAGTGCAGCTCCAACAACACTCAAGAAGCTCGACACCATCCAGGCCAAAGCAGTCCGCTTGATTGGCACCCCATCCACCACCTTAAACATTCACTCCCTCCACCACTGGCGTACCGTGGCTACAGTGTGTACTATCTACAAGATGCACTGCAGCAACTCGCCAAGGCTTCTTCGGCAGCACCTCCCAAACCCGCGACCTCTACCACCTAGAAAGACAAGGGCAGCAGGCGCATGGGAACACCACCACCTCCAAGTGCCCCTCCAAGTCACACACCATCCTGACTTGGAAATATATCGCCGTTCCTTCATCGTCGCTGGGTCAAAATTGCAGAATTCCCTCCCTAACAACGCTGTGGGAGTACCTTCACCACACGGACTGCAGCGGTTCAAGGCGGCGGCTCACCACCACCTTCTCAAGGGCAATTAGGGATGGACAATAAATGCTGGCCTTGCCAGCGACACCCACATCTCATGAACGAATATAAAAAAAAACTTGAAAGGGCAGGCAGGGCCTCAGTTTATCGTCTCATCCAGAAGATGGTACCTCTGACTGTATAGCACCCCCTCAGTACTGCAGAGAGTGTCAGCCTAGATTATGTGCTCAAATCTCTGGCGTGGGCCTTGAACCCATGACCTTCTTACTCAGAGGAGAGAGTGCTACCAACTTAACCAAGGCTGGCACCATCGCCTTTAGTACTCGCAATGGCTCTCTAACATTAGTACCAGACCCCTTTTAGTACAAGCAGTAGATCCAACATGAATACTATATCCCTTCAATACTTGCAGTCAATCGCTGACATTACACCTCATTTAGTATTTACCGTAGATCAGTATTAGTACCACTTCTCCTTTAGTACTAGCTGTAGATCTCTCGAACACTAGTACTACATCCCTAATGTACCAACAGAATGAAACATTCTTTTAATGGGAGACTTCAATCAACCAAATATAAACTGGGAAAACCCAAGTGGTTTACAATCAGTGCTAGACAATACATGACTACTTCATGATCTAGTGCGTCAAGAAAGCCAGAGGCAATATTCATCTTTATCTGGTATTTGCTAATGACTCATACAATGTAAAGGAAATAGATGTCATGACCCCCCTAGAGGATACAACCACTGAATGATCAAGTTGAACATGATCTGGGGGTCAGAAATACCAAACCAGATGTCAGGCAAATAACTTTAAAAACACTAAATTCAAACAAAATGGATTGGGTTAGGTCGCTCAACAAAAATTCGGTAGCGGCAACGTGGATCGCCTTTAAAGGAATAATGCTGAGCATGCAGAACAAATACATTCCCAACACCAACATGCTCAGGCAGAACAAACAAAATCCTAAATGGATTAAACAAATCAAAAGTGAAATGAAGTTTTAAAAAAACCTCTACAAATTTACATTGAGAAGGGGGAATAGGTTTAAAAATGAGGATGAACACAAAATTGTAAACATTCTGAATGATTACTTCCTCCAAGTATTCATAAGGCAAGACATAAACAATATGCTATCCCCAAACAGAGATAGCCTAAGCAAAGAGTGTTTTCTGTAGAACATTTTCCCCTGGGTCAAAATCCTGGAACTCCCTCCCTAACAGCACTGTGGGAGTACCTTCACCGCACGGACTGCAGCGGTTCAAGGCAGCGGCTCACCACCACCTTCTCAAGGGCAATTAGGGATGGGCAATAAATGCCAGCCTTGCCAGCGACGCCCACATCCCATGAATACATTTTTAAAAAGTAACCTAGTAAACAGCAGTCAGCATGGATTCAGGAGGTGAAGATCTTGTTTGACCAACCTACTTGTCTTCAAGGAAGTTACAACCCAAGGGGAGTGTATGATGTGGTATTACCTCACATCTAAATGGTTTTCAATGAAGTTCCACATGGAAGACAACTAGTTAAACTGAAAGCTGCGGGAACCCGGGAAAAACCCTGGGAATAAATAAGAAATTAGCGGCAAGGTAGAAAACATGCATTCACTAGAGGAATTGCATTAAAGTGGAAGGAGGGAGTACTAACATGAGGTATCCCAGGCCTCAGTGTTACGACCACGACGGCTTCTAATTTAGAAACTCAATGCAAAGTGGTCAGATTTGCAGAGGATACCAAACTAAGAGGGGCAGTGGAATTGGAAAAGACAACTCGGAGATTGGGCAACATATGCAAGTGGGAGAGCAATGGCAGATGAACGTTAACGCAGACGCACATAGAATGCTGTAGAGGAAGGAAAAATAAGCGACGCACAGACTCCACAACCGGTTTCGAAAAAAGCCACGGATGAAGCAGAGAGATACCTTGGAGTCATTGTAGACTTGATACTCAACAGGTCCAAATAATGCAGCGCAGCAATCAAAATCAATATAGGGTGTGGAATTGCACACCCAGAACAACGGAATAGGTCAGAGGAAGCCATGAGCAAACTGCACAGTGCTCTGGTCAGATGGAACCGCGCTGAACCATGAGCACCGCAACCAGTTCTGGTCGGGACACAAGGGAGACAGTGCAGAGAAGAGCCTGAGGCTGATCCCGAGTGGCAAAGGGCTGAGCCAATGAGGAAAGATTGGAGAGTCTCGGGCTTTTCAGCTTAGAAAGGAGGTACAGAGAGGTGATCTTAGAGAGGTATATGGCTGCCCGACCATTAAAATCGGACAGCAGGAGGCCACCGGAACGGTGCTTCACAAGGGAGGGGAGACTCGAGGTTTCCTTGTGGATCCACAAAGAAGCAAAAAAATATTTTTAAAGCATACCTTGCTCGGCCTCTTTTGGCCCTGGATCCTGTTCTCGGCAGGTGGCGAAGCCATCACTGCTCCTACACCCCCCACCACTCCCCTCAGTTAAAATAGCTTTGGAGCCCAATCTGTATATTAAAAAGAAGAGGACCCTGTTGGCATGGGGCGGGTGTCCTCGTCGCTTGTGATTTAAAATTGCAGTTGGCCAGATCGGGGCGGGAAAGGAGTGGCTAAGTATCCTGCTCCATTTTAATCTATCCCCCATCCCATCCCATCCCATTAAGCATTAAGCATTCACAGATCAGGTACAGTACGGTAGATGCAGACGAAAGCTCCCGCTATTTAGCTCCAACCTCAGAAAAGTACCACCAAATCCAGCGTGACATTTTTCCAGTTCTCACACCAGCCATCCTGGGGAGTCTGCCAAGGAGTGTGACATTGTGGCAGGTTTCATGGCTTGGTTCCAAGTGAGCTTAGACTACACAAACTCAGCTGAGACGAGGGAAACTTTCATCCCATCAGTCTGGGCGAGATTTGAACCCAGAGGCGATAGGACAGTATCCTGCCTACTGCACCATCCAGTCCCCCAGGAGAGCATGGGTTTCTGGGATTCCAGTGAATACAGACACTGTTGCAGGTGGGCATGTTGGTGCAAGGGATGATTTTACAATAACGGCCATCTGCGTTTTCATGTACTGTTGTTCAATTTCACCTTAAAACAGTGGCAGGAAATCCTCAAACACTGAACTTGGACCCAGAACAAGAGAGGTGGGAACCTGCACAGCTTAGGTTAGCAGACCAGACAATGCCACCGGCAGCTCACGACCAATGGGTACCGTTAAATTAAAGATTAAACAAAAACACAGCACACCTGTTTGCGGATCAGTCTGAATCTGCCATACATTTAACAGACAGATGGATATAGGCTTTCAGGAGCGCAGGATGGGAAAATAAAAATCTAACTAATCCTTTTGTAGGAGGAAGCATTTTGAGATGTTAAGAGAATCCCTTTGAAATACCCAAGCTGATTTTATTAAATAAAAGCTCCAGATGTGTGTAACGCTGGCCAATTAGCAAATAACCTGGATTTTCATTTCAATTATGAACTGCGTTGAAAGCACACAATAAAAGGGATCATTTAACCACCAGCAAACGTACAACAGCATCAGTGTATGGCTCGAAACAAATAGACCCATCACAACCAGCGGGCTTTGCACAGATACTGGACTGAAGAGAGTCATTTACACCATGGAATATTTACAGTCATCATCCTCTCCAAGAGGAAGAAGGATCTCATCAACAAGTCACAATCTTTCTCATCTCGCCCTAGTACAGTCTGTGCTCCTTTGAACGCCCCTCTCTTGTTCCTCCTAAGCTGCGAATGGACCAGCCTTCATACACTTCCTCTCCCTTACATGAAACTCCCCTGGAGAGGGAGCATGCAGTGTCCTTGAGGCCTTCTGCAACCGATGGGCACCACAAGGATTGGAGCGTCTCAAAGATATCCGTCATAGTATTAGAATTTAGTTTTATATGATTCATTTTGTTTTATTGAATGCATATTTAATTTGAGTTTTTTCTCATTAGTTCTGCCCCTTTATAAAAAGGGTCACAAGTAAATTTGGTTTACTGTTGATGACACTGGGGCAACCCAGTCTAATCCTTATGGATCGTTAGAAAAAGGATTGCATCAAAAATCTAGTCTTGTGGTGTCTGATTATTCTTTCCCAGGACTGGAAAACTATGGAACTCCTTAACTCCCTCGGTCACCCCTTCCTTCTACAGTCCCCCTCACCCAGTCTCACGCCCCTCACCCTGATCTCTCTTGCCCTCACCCTCATGTCTCTCGCGCCCTCCCCTCAGCCTGGTCTAATGCTACCCTCCACCCCACCACACCACCCCCCCCCACCCTCCCTCAAGCCTGGTCTCTCGCCCCTCACCCCGTCTCACACCCCTCACCCTGGTCTCTCTTGCCCTCACCCTCATGTCTCTCGCGCCCTCCCCTCAGCCTGGTCTAATGCTACCCTCCACCCCACCCCACCCTCCCTCAAGCCCGGTCTCTCGCCCCTCACCCTCGTCTCGCGTCCCCACCCCCCCTCAGCCTGGTCTAATGCTACCACCCCCCACAAGCTCGGTCTCCTGCCACCTCCCCTCCCGCCCTCAGCCCCGGTCCTCTGCGCACACACCACCCCACCCCTCAATTCTCCAATATGTTTAAACTAAAGTATTCAAACAAAATGAAAAAACCCCCACAATTTTTAATGTCCCTATGATTTTTCTCTTGGGTTGCTCGCATCAGGGTTCAAGAGATTAATTTTCAATTCCTGGAAACTCCAGGACAATCCTGGACGGTTGGCAACCTTAGTCCAGTAATTTCACACAACCATTTCTCAACACTTAAATGGTAAGAACTCATTTCACTGCCCCGGGGACTTCACTGATTAATGCCAAAAAATTGGCAGATTCAAATCGACGGCTGGTCCCTGGCAGCCATTGGTGAGCCTGGTGTCATCCCTCTCACTGAGGAGGTATCAAAGGAAGGGATAAGTTGCAGAAATACGGTGGAATAAAAACATATCCAACATTTACATCACTTGTCACTGTATTAAGATATTCAATAAACTCAGGGATAAAACTACAACATCCGCACCAGCATCAAATAAAACCATTACACCAGAGAGAGAGAACCACTCACTCCCAGCCTGTCCACAGTTTACCAATATTTCCCAAAGTTTTCAGTTTAGCACTAGACCGTTACCCACCACGATTATTTTCACCATCTCCTTGGAATAACATCTCTGATCACAACTTCTACAGTTTCCCGCATTCAGCATCCTGAATGTAATGAACCCATTGCCACAAGTCATCTTGAACCCACAGCACACTCTAGCAGTCTGCTGTGAGCGAGCTATCTTTCTGTTGAGGGTAAGCTGTTGTGGGGTGGAGATGTGTCCCTCACTGCATCTATCTGGAGTCCAGAGATGCTCAGAGTGTAATGTATTTGGCCAGACCAGCAGTGCATTTATCGAGCTCCGTCTGTACTCTTCACATTTTCGTCACATCACAGTTCAAAATGCAAACTCATTTCCTCGCACAAGCTACTTGTGTTTTTGAAAACTATTGTGACTCAGGAAGTGGAAGCCTGACCGAGGCTGGGAAAGCCAGGAGAAAGGAGCCAAGCTGGCCTTCAAACTCCAGCTTGGACTTCCTTTTCCCCAATTAATCTGCATCAACGTCAAGGCCTTCCATTATGTTTCATCAGGTTCCAGAGAAGAAGTTAGTAAACAACAAAACTGTGAGGAAATATTAATACCCTTCCCTCCCCCGCATAGTTAGTGGAGAGAAATCTCACACACACACCACCCCACCCCCCAATCTGGTCAACCCCAACACACAAACATCTGGTCGGGTCCCCCCCCACACACAAACATCTGGTCGGTCCACACACACACACACACACACAAACATCTGGTCGGTCCACACACACACACACACAAACAAACATCTGGTCGGTCCACACACACACACACACATCTGGTCGGTCCACACACACACACACACAAACATCTGGTCAGTCCACACACACACAAACATCTGGTCAGTCCACACACACACACACATCTGGTCGGTCCACACACACACACACACACACACACAAACATCTGGTCAGTCCACACACACAAACATCTGGTCAGTCCACACACACAAACATCTGGTCGGTCCACACACACACAAACAGCAACATCTGGTCGGTCCTCACCCACACACACACACACACACACACAAAAACATCTGGTCGGCACACACACACACACACACATCTGGTCGGTCCCCACACACACAAACAGCAACATCTGGTCGGTCCACACACACACACACACACATCTGGTCGGTCCACACACACACAAACATCTGGTCGGTCCACGCACGCACACACACACACATCTGGTCGGTCCACGCACACACACACACACAAACATCTGGTCCACACACACACACATCTGGTCGGTCCACACACACACACACACACCCCCACGACACACACACACACACCCACGATACACACATCTGGTACACACACACACACACACACATCTGGTACACACACACACACATCTGGCACACACACACACACATCTGGCACACACACACACACATCTGGTACACACACACACACACACATCTGGTACACACACACACACACACATCTGGTACACACACACACACACACACACACATCTGGTACACACACACACACACACACACACATCTGGTACACACACACACACACACACACACATCTGGTACACACACACACACACACACACACACATCTGGTACACACACACACACACACACACACACATCTGGTACACACACACACACACACACACACACATCTGGTACACACACACACACACACATCTGGTACACACACACACACACACACATCTGGTACACACACACACACACACACATCTGAGTACACACACACACACACACACACACACCACTGAGTACACACACACACACACACACACATCTGGTACACACACACACACACACACACATCTGGTACACACACACACACACACACACATCTGGTACACACACACACACACACACACACACACACACACACACACACACACATCTGGTACACACACACACACACACACACATCTGGTACACACACACACACACACACATCTGGTACACACACACACACATCTGGTACACACACACACACACACACATCTGGTACACACACCCACACACACATCTGGTACACACACCCACACACACATCTGGTACACACACCCACACACACACACATCTGGTACACACACCCACATCTGGTACACACACCCACACACACACACACATCTGGTACACACACCCACACACACACACACATCTGGTACACACACCCACACACACACACACATCTGGTACACACACCCACACACACACACACACACATCTGGTACACACACCCACACACACACACACATCTGGTACACACACCCACAAACAAACATCTGGTACACACACCCACAAAACAAACATCTGGTACACACACCCACAAAACAAACATCTGGTACACACACCCACAAAACAAACATCTGGTACACACACCCACAAAACAAACATCTGGTACACACACCCACAAAACAAACATCTGGTACACACACCCACAAAACAAACATCTGGTACACACACCCACAAAACAAACATCTGGTACACACACCCACAAAACAAACATCTGGTACACACACCCACAAAACAAACATCTGGTACACACACCCACAAAACAAACATCTGGTACACACACCCACAAAACAAACATCTGGTACACACACCCACAAAACAAACATCTGGTACACACACCCACAAACAAACATCTGGTACACACACACACACAAACATCTGGTACACACACACACACACACACACAAACATCTGGTACACACACCCACACACACCCACCCCCCCCGACCCCGGTCAACCCCAACACCTTCCCACCAATCACAGTCCGCCTCAATCCCCACTACACCCAATCACAGTCCGCCTCAATCCACTCTACACCCAATCACAGTCCGCCTCAATCCCCTCTACACCCAATCACAGTTCGCCTCAATCCCCACTGCACCCAATCACAGTCCACCTCAATCCCCTCTGCACCCAATCACAGTCCGCCTCAATCCCCACTGCACCCAACCCTCATCACTCAGAATGCCCACAAATATAGTCAGCGACTGAGGCACAAAGACCAACACAAAGCCAGTAGACCAAGTGCTCTACATTCTTGTTTCTTAAGCCACTGAGGAGGCAGCTGTCTGCTTAAAGTTTTTATTTATTGCTTTTGTACCCTAGACTAAAAGGGGAATGGTTACAGAATGATTCAGCATATACAAAGTGGATATAATTTCAGGGATGACTAAGCAGCAGAGGGCCTCGAGGTCACAGAGATCACAGTACTTCTTCCTCGCTCCTCCCGGAAGCTGTGGCCGAGCAATGACGAACTGAGATCAGCTGATTCAGCAGCAATTGAACTTGGGGCCCATCCTGCTGTGTGTGGCTCAGTACCACGGTGCATCTAATCTATCAGGGAACCAGTCACAAGGCCTTCTCAATACCTTTATTTCCAACTATGGCTATAACTGCTAGGCAAATGGGAGTGGGCAAAGCAATCAGTATACAAACTCAGCATTTGTTTCACCATTCAGTAGACCATTCTGGCAAGCTCTGGATACTGTGGCACACTGGCAGCACAGAGGCACCAGTCAGCTTTCTTCAGTGTGGCAAGGGACGAGTGGTTCAGTGAGTAAGCAGGAGATTACATAGAATTACAGAGTCTACAGCTCAGAGACGGCTCCATGCCAGCATTTATGCTCCACAAGAGCCTCCTCTCATCCCTCGTCATCTAACCCTATCAGCATAACCTTCTATTCGCCTCTCCCTCAAGTGTTTATCTAGCTTCCCCTTAAATGCATTATGCTATTTGCCTCAATTACTCATTGTGGTAGCGAGTTCCACATTCTAACCACTCTCTAGGTAAAGAAGATTCGTCTGAAACCCCGACTGGATTTATTGGTGACTAGCTTATACTTACAGCCTCACGGGACGGGTTTCATGAACCAGGGCCTCTTCCAAGGACATAGTATGTCCGGGGACACAGTACCTCGTGCGGGGACTGTCCCTGGATAACTATACTATGACCAGGCTCGAACCTATCTTATAAAGCATGGTGCAATTATCACTTCTAATTTTCCAATCTTATTAAAATACCAAGAAAGAAACTTTGCAGCTTAAAAAAACCCCACATTTCCTTCATCATTAACAGGACACCGAGACATTGACTCACACAAAGTCATGTTACCTTTGGCCCGCATGCCTGTATCTGCACTTTGAAATTACTGGCAGATTGTTATACCACCAAGAATATGGAATTAAAAAAATGCTCATACTTTATTTAAGCTTCTTTTCTCTTGAGGGAGAAAATTCTCAGAGAGACATGCAAGCCAAGGCTTCAGTGAGGATCATTCCACTTATACTGTACCAACATTCCGGGTGAGTGAATTGAAAATTTGTTGAAACCCAGTTTTCTCCTTCACAGGAACTGACTGCATTTCCTGTTTTTCTGCAAGAGTTTGTGGCCAGGCCTCTCAGCCTGCTCCACATCCTTGGCTTCAGTTTTTCCCCAGTTTGTGAAACGGTTTTCAAATCAGCATTTGAGGCCAGCCACAGGAAGCACTCAGCTTCCAGTCGCACTGCACTTACCGTCTCAGTGTGTCTGGTCTTACCGCATCGCAAGTCAGTTCACGGCACAATCCACACAACAAGGACTTACAGCAACACTTGGCGTTATCGACACACCAAGTCCCGTTCACCCATCACCCCCCGTGCTCACTGACCTACACTGGCTCCTGGACCAGCAACCCCATCAAATTTAAAATTCTCATCCTCGTTTTCAAATCCCTCCATGGCCTCGTTCCTCCCTATCCCTGTAACCTCCTCCAGCCCTACAACCCTCCGAGAACTCTGCACTCCTCCAATTCTGGCCTCTTGTGCATCCCCAATTTCCTTCGCCCCACCATTGGTGGCCGTGCCTTCAGCTGCCGAGGCCCTAAGCTCTGGAATTCCCTCCCTAAACCTAAGAGGAGGATGAGTTAGCTCGTCCACTTGATCTCCCAGCACTCCATGCCTTGATGTGGCCAATCAGGGAACAGGAGATACCCAAGTAGCCCAACCCAAAGCTACTGCAGAGTCATGGCACACAAGAGGCAAGAGGCACACTGTGACTGGGACAGAAACCGCAGGCATCAGGTGGGGATCACAGATAAAAATGAAGAACATGGGTCCTCTCGATGTGTCAGAGCTAAAGCCTGTATCTCTGATGCACACAGACCAGGACAGTCCCAGGGTTTGAAGCTGGAATCAGGGTAACTAGTTGCTATTGGGGAATGGTAGACATTGCACAATCGTCATAAGAATACACTTTGCAACCAGGACAGTGATCAGGAGTGAGCACCCAGCTCAGTAACCCAGTAACTTACAGCTTACATAGTCTTGCATAGTATTTACAGCACAGAAACAGGCCAGTCGGCCCAAGAGGTCCATGCCGGTGTTTGTGCTCCACACGAGCCTCTTCCCACCCTTCATTGGGGGAAATTATTGTGCCCTGTAGTTGCCCCCAGGTATAAAACAAGCTCATTTAGCACACAGTAGTGACAGAATTTGGTGGCACTATTGAAGGAAGAGCAGGGGAGTTCGCCCGGAGTCCTAGCCAACATTCCTCCCTTAACCAACGCCACCAAAAAACAGATCAACATTTTTTGCTGAACCTTGCTGTGCAATTTTCTACGCAGTGGCTGCACTTTAAAGGTTAACCCATTGGTTGTAATTAACCCATTGGTTGTAAAACACTTTGAGACTTCCGGAGGATGCGATAAAATAAATGCAAGCATCTTGGTAGAGGGAAAGACACAACGAAACACAGGGACCCAAGTAACCCATCTTGGTAGAGGGAAAGGCACAACGAAACACAGGGACCCGAGTAACCCATCTTCGTAGAGGGAAAGGCACAACGAAACACAGGGACCCGAGTGACCCATCTGCCTGTCTGACAGGGCGAAATTTGGTGGCCCATGAAGCACACTGGATCTTCAGGACATGCAGAGACTACAATCAGGTAGCTGGGTGTGGTTGCGGATGAGCTCATAGTCAGTCGAGAAGGTAGGAGGCTGACTTGTGAAGTCTCAGTAAAACCGTTTATCTCTAGGGCTGTTCGTGTCTCAACATAATCAGTTCAGCATCTTTGTTCTGTGGTTTCATTTTTTCTTGCTGCTTTGTCTCTGTTGCCTCGAGCTATTTCTGCACCAGAAACCAATCCCTGACCAAGGAGAGGGGGGGGAGGGACAGGCAACTCACTCCCAGGCCTCTGCCAGTGCTGCTGCTACTCACGTCTTACATCGTATTTACAGCACAGAAACAGGCCATTCGGCCCAACAGGTCCATGCTGGTGTTTATGCTCCACACGAGCCTCCTCCCACCTTCTTCATCTCACCCCATCAAGCCTCAGGTGTTTATCTGGCTTCCCCTTAAATGCATCGATGCTATTCGCCTCAACTACTCCTTGTGGTAGCGAGCTTCACATTCTAACCACTCTCTGGGTAAAGAGGTTTCTCCTCAAGTCACCTTGTGCCGAAGGAGAGAGTTGTTGGAGCTGGGAATGGAACTGTTCATTTTCCACAGTGTCAGCACAGTATCCAGCACTTCCAGGTCAGCTTTATCTTTCAAATTCAATCTCGGGATGTGGGTGTCGCTGGCAAGTCTGGCACGGAACGGTTGGGTAGTGCTTTATTGCCCATCCCTCATTGGTGGGCCTTCCTGAACCGCTGGGAGCGGTTTGATACGACTGAGGGGGCTCGCGCGGCCACATTGGAGAGGAGTTAGTCAACTACGATGGTGTGGGACTGGAGTCACACATAGGCCATCAGACCGGGTAAGGATGGCAGGTTCCCTTCTCTAAACAACATTAGTGAATCACTTGGGTTTTTACAACAATCCAACAGCTGCACGGTCACTTTTACCAGCTTTTTATTTCGAGAATTAAAAAAAAAAACTGAATTCAAATTCTCAAACTGCCATGGTGGGTTTTCAACTCGCGTTCTCGGGATGACGAGTCCAGTAATAAACTCACTGTACTACCGTGCCCAAGTAAAGCTCCCTCCACGGTGCCTCAGAGGAGCAGCCTCCCAATCGCACCAGCGTAACATTTTATTCCCAACACGGACATCCTTGTAGGTTCTCTGACTGTCAGTTTGTACCGGAGTTTCGGCTGTGGTCTGTTGCCTGCAAGCAACCAGGTTGAGACTCGCCCAATTCATTTCGCTTAGGATCCCTATAGCCAGCAAGCAGAGCAGCTTCATGTCACCAGGTCCCAGAGATGGACGCACATTGTACTAATCAATGTATCACCCCCCCCCCCCCACCCCCCACCCCCATGCACGCGTCAGCCGGTTGCCAGGAAGTGTATACAAGTACCCCCCTACGTGATTCACCTACCAGTTTTCCCACTCTCCTGTCTAGCTCACTCGTCCCCTGCCCCTTTCCACGGACTGGCCAAGACCCAGGTAACTGCAGAGGTGAAGCTGCCTCACACCGCCCCATGGCACAGTGGGCACCGCACTACCCAGCAGCTCTGCGCCAGCCTGACCATTCCTTCAGGAATGTTCCAACATTAACCCGGTCATTTAGTTACTTTCCCAGGTAATATTCCAAAACCTACAGTGGTTTCTACGCCTCAAACCGCCGATGTCGATTACTATAGAGTATAATGGAGAGTGTCTTGGGAGCAGAGCGTGTTGGTGCTCCACAAACCTCAGCACACCTCAGAAAACCACAACAAACCAGAGCTCAACAGGCAAAGGTGCTTAGAAGGATTGCGTTATCAATTTACAAGTACATTTACAGGCCACTGTAACCAGAGTGTAATTTGTAAATATGTATCTCATTGATTATATCAACCACTGCACTTTAGATTTGAAACAGAGAGTCCATTTAGAGGTTCTGCCTCTCCGCCTCACTCTCCTCCTTTAAGACGCTCCTTAAAACCTACCTCTTTGACCTGCCCTAATTTCTCCTTATGTGGCTCAATGCCAAATTTGGTTTTATAATACTCCTGTGAAGGGCCTTGGGACATTTGGCTACGTTAAAGGCGCTATATAAATGCAAGTTATTGATGTTGGAGATGCCTCCCCTGGTGAGTGCACGGAGAAAGCTCTCGCACAGCACAAACAGGCAACTGCATGGAATGGCAGAGGGCAGTCGCACCACAAATGCCTTTCTCTTTTGTCCAAAACTTTTGGTAGTAGCCATTTTGTTCTGGCCGTGGGTAAGCTGAGCCTTCAGCCGGCGCCCCCCCCAGCCCGAGCCTTCAGCCCTCGGCCTGCCCCTCGAGCCGCGCCCTCGTCCTGCTTGTGCAGGCTGGCAGTGTTTACCTCTCCCCCACAAACACAGAGCTGGTTTGTATAAATCTCTTCGCTGCCCCCTCCCAAACCCTAGAGGGGAATTACTGGCCACAAACAGAAAGCCACAATCATGCCTTTCAGCACCATCATCGATCCAGCAGGAATCCTGGCCGATTGGGAAATCCAAGCTAAGAAATGAATACTGCAGTAATGCCAACCCAACATCTCATAAATCAAGAGATGAACTCTTAAAAATCAAGAGATTTGGTATATAAATCATGAGTTGCTATTTTTTCCCCCAAACATCAACCAATATACATTGACAGTTGGAAATGCTGCATTTTCCATTTTTATTTTACTCTCAGATTATCGGGTCATTATCACATTTCTGTTTGTGGGAGCTTGCTGTGCGCAAATTGGCTGCTCCATTTCCTGGCATTACAACAGTGACTACACTTCAAGTGTACTTCATTGGCTGTAAAGCGCTTGGGATGTGCTGAGGACGTGAAAGGTGCTATATAAATGCAAGTCTTTCTTTGGGAAAGATCAGAGGCGAGTGCACGGATGCATACAAAGAACGGGCACTTGACCAAGTTGACCGTGGACATTTTAGTCGCAGAATGCTGGGAGCTGGGTCTCCTGTAGGGAGTCCCGTGTGCGCGCAGGGGCCGCACGTTACCTGGAGACAGGCGGGGACTGGATCCGCTTCCCGCACAAAGCGCACGGATTAAAGGTTTTTTTGAACTTGAAATGCCAATACCTACACCACCTGTGTGTGTCCCGGCCACTCGGAGCCGCCTCCCCGGGGCCGTCATGACATTCTGTAGGTGATTCTGCGGAATCAAGGCGTGTGAAGATGGTGTAAAGCGGGAAATGGATTCACTGACATCGACCATCATGCCAGTAGAAAAAAAATCCTGAGATTTGAGAATTCTATCGGGAGATCACGAGCGAGGCTTAATTTTACTTAGAAATCGTGTCGAGAGCTGGCATATCTGATACTGGCCCCTTGGATGAGGATTTGGAGAGGTTCGAAGAGTCAAGTGTCTTCAGGAATGGGGAGAAAGTTACGGGGGTGGAGGGGAGAAGATTTAATAAAAAGTATGTGAATCAGTAAAAAGTGCCTTTTATTTCTTAAAGCACATCATTGCTTTCATAAGTTAAGGAGCACGTGATCACCACACAGGAGTCCAGGAACCATTCAGGGCTGGAACAGCTCAGCTACACGCTCACCGATTAAAAGTTCGACGCAGTAAAGTGGCTTTAACATTTGCTCAGGAGGCCTGGGGAAATAGCCTCAAACGGAGACCCTCCCGATTTCAAGACAGCGCTCATTGCTTATTTTACCTGCTACTGCCGATCCTGCGCATCCGCGATTTCCATCGTTCCACCATTGGCGGCCTGTACCTTCAGCTGCCTAGGCCATAAGCTCCCTAAACCTCTCCACCTCTCTTTCCTCCTTTAAGACGCTCCTTAAAACCTACCTCTTTGACCAAGCTTTTGGTCACCTGTCCTAATATCTCTATGTGGCTCGGTGTCAAATTTTATCTGATAACACGAAATATAAGGACCCCTGGTTAGTGCTAAAGTTCATCAAAAAAGAAAGAGTAGTGTCATTAACCAGTAAATACTTTAAATAGAGAGACAGGATACAAGATGCCCTCATACAACCAAGTAGGAAAAACACTAGGAACGCCAGGCCTTTTGATGGGATGTGGGCCTTCGCTATGACTTCCAAAGATGCCGAGATGAGGGGCTTCAATCAGGTAGGAGAGGTGAAAATAAAAATCAACAGGTAAGTCAACCTGTTCACTTTACAAACATCCTGCACCTCACCACTCTCCTGCAGCATCTGTCCTGACTCCAGATGTTGCAGCCCCCGTCACCTCCCTTGCTTGGTTGTTAGGCTGGTCGGTTGTGTTTGTGTGGGGCGGGCGGGGGAACAAAGAGGAATATTGTATTGATGAGAGAATCACTTAGGCTTTAAGACAAGGGCACCAGGATTGCTCGAGATGGCCGACAAACAGCGGCAAGACCTTTAGGTCTGGGCGCTAGGGGGCCTGGATGTTCACTGATTGGGCCATGAAGCCAGAGACCACTTGTAGAGTATCTCCTACCAGTCAGTTAGGCAGCAGACTTTGCATTCACTTCATGTCCGAGCCAGTGTTCTGCCCAAGATTTCTGATGCCAAGTCAAGGAGGCCAACTCTGGAAATGCAGAGGATAATGGAGGCACTCCTGCCTTGGAATCAAATGTGTATATTAAAAAAGGTGCAACACAGACTGGACGCCACTGCAGAGGAGGAAGCAGTGAGGGAAAAGTAGGCGTTTGAGAGAAATGGTAATTGTAGGGACAGTCGTAACATTCATTTATCCCGATGGGAAAGAGCTGCCAGCTACATGGCACCTCACACCTCAAACACGCAATATTACACACCAACCAGCATCACCATCCACACTTCACACCACACAAGGGATCTGCTTTGTTTGGCTTCAGTAATTGAAGTCAGGATTGCCATCTGTTCAGTTTCAGGCCAGGCTTTCCTGAAATTTCTAAAAATGTAAACAGAATGACACACTTTGTTTTAAAATAAAAGTCCATCTTTTCCACTTACTTCTGTGTCTCAGGAGATGGAGGTATTAGTTTGTTAATAAAGTTTTCAACAAATGGAGGAAGCATCAGAATTTAAGCCCCGACTCTGCCCCGCTGCTCAGCCATGAACCCCTCCCCAAACCCGGCCGTGATCCCACCCAACCCGGCCGTGACCCCACCCCCAGCCCGGCCGTGACCCCACCCAACCCGGCCGTGACCCCACCCCTCCCCACCCCCCAGGCCCGGCCGTGACCCCACCCAACCCGGCCGTGACCCCACCCCCAGCCCGGCCGTGACCCCACCCAACCCGGCCGTGACCCCACCCAACCCGGCCATGACCCATCCCTCCCCATCCCCCAGGCCCGGCCGTGACCCCACCCAACCCGGCCATGACCCATCCCTCCCCATCCCCCAGGCCCGGCCGTGACCCCACCCAACCCGGCCGTGACCCATCCCTCCCCACACCCCAGGCCTGGCCGTGACCCCACCCAACCCGGCCGTGACCCCACCCTACCCGGCCGTGACCCATCCCTCCCCACACACCAGGCCTGGCCGTGACCCCACCCTACCCGGCCGTGACCCATCCCTCCCCCCACCTCAGGCCGTGACCCCCCCCAAACCCGGCCGTGAACCACCACTCCCCACGCTGTGACCCGCCCCCCCCCAAACCGGGCCATGACCCCTCTCCCTGCCCGGCAGTGACTCCCAAACCGCCCCCCCCCCCCCCCCTCCTCCAGTTTTGGACTTGGTAAACAATGTCAACCCTAAATACTGCAGAGAGCGCAAAGTTAATGCTAACAGAAATGACCAAGATTCATCAGCATTTTAACCAGTGTAACTGCTTCACATTCACAGCCAGTGGGACAGAGCTCCCTCATTATCACCTGATGGCACCACACTCACTGCCAGTGAGATGGTCTGGCTACCTGCAATACCAGTGCTACCAGAATGACAAAGTATAATCGAAAGCCACTCTCCATAGCGGAGATGAGCAGAGGCTGGTGAGAAGATTAGATCAAAGAATATCTGCCAGTTTTGAATTTGTTAAAGCTCAATGTAATTTATGGTTTTCTGTAACTAAATGTCTTTTCTGGCCCCCATGTTAGCGAACATTGTTAACGGTTCTCTCTCCTCAGGTACTGTCCCCCTCTCCTTAAAAGACCATCCCTTGACCCCTCCGTCCTTGCAAACTACCACCCCATCTCCAACCTCCCTTTCCTCTCTAAAGTCCTTGAACGTGTTGTCGCCTCCCAAATCCGTGCCCATCTTTCCTGCAACTCCATGTTTGAATCCCTCCAATCAGGTTTCCGTCCCTGCCACAGAACCGAAACTGCTCTCATCAAAGTCACAAATGACATCCTTTGTGACTGTGACAAAGGTAAACAATCCTTCCTCGTCCTTCTTGACTTGTCTGCAGCCTTTGACACGGTTGACCACTCCATCCTTCGCAACGCCTCTCCACCGTTGTCCAGCTGGGTGGGACTGCACTCGCCTGGCTCCATTCTTATCTCTCTAATCGTAGCCAGAGAATCACCTGCAACAGCTTCTCTTCCCACTCCCGCATCATTACCTCTGGTGTCCCCCAAGGATCTATCCTTGGCCCCTCCTATTTCTCATCTACATGCTGCCCCTCGGCGACATCATCCGAAAACACAGCGTCAGCTTCCACATGTACGCTGATGACACCCAGCTCTACCTCACTACCTCTTCTCGATCCCTCCACGGTCTCCAAATTGTCAGACTGCTTGTCAGACATCCAGTTCTGGATGAGCAGAAATTTTCTCCAATTAAATATTGGGAAGACCAAAGCCATTGTTTTCAGTCTCCGCCACAAACTCCGTTCCCTAGCCACCGACTCCATCCCTCTCCCTAACATCTGTCTGAGGCTGAACCACACTGTTCACAACCTTGGTGTCATATTTGACCCTGAAATGAACTTCTGACCACATATCCGCAGCATAACAAAGACCGTCTATTTCCAACTCTGGAACATCGCCCGTCTCCGCCCTTGCCTCAGCTCATCCACTGCTGAAACCCTCATCCATGCCTTTGTTACCTCTAGACTTGACTATTCCAACGCACTCCTGGCTGGCCACCCACGTTCTACCCCATGTATACTTGAGATCATCCAAATCTCGGCTGCCCGCGTGCTAACTCGCACCAAGTCCCGTTCATCCATTACCCCTGTGCTCACTGACCTACATTGGCTCCCGGTTAAGCAGCACCTCAATTGCAAAATTCTCATCCTTGTTTTCAAATCCCTCCATAGCCTCGCCCCTCCCCATCTCTAATCTCCTTCAGCACCTCCCCCCCTGGGCATCCCTGATTTTAATCGCTCAACCTTTGGCGGCCGTGCCTTCAGCTGCCAAGGCCCTAAGCTCTGGAATTCTCTCCCTAAACCTCTCTGCCTCTCTTTCCCCCTTTAAGACGCTCCTTAAAACCTACCTCTTTGACCAAGCTTTTGGTCACCTGCCCTAATTTCTCTCATGTGACTCGGTGTCAAAGTTTTTGTCTTATAATACTCCTGTGAAGCAGTTTTACTACGTTAAAGATGTTATATAAATACAAGTTGTTTTTGTTGTTTGAACTGCAGATGGGCTGACACTTGTCATTACCAGTAATGAGCTGTGCTGGCTCACAATGGAATGGTGCTTGTGTGGGAGGATGTCCTGATGCAAGCAGATTTGTTGAGCTCAGCACAGAGACTGAAAACAAAAGATACGACATTGTGGACTTTCAGATCATCAGAAAAAACCGGGACAACTTGACATCAAATCCAACTCGGACTGTATAAACCTCAGTACAGTGACTCCAGCCTCCCTCCCCACCCCGCCCCCCCCCGGCTCTGGCTGGGGCTGCGGCCCCCCCCACCCCACCGGCTCTGGCTGCAGTCCTCCCCACTACCCCTCCCTCCCCACCAGCTCTGGCTGGGCCCCCCAGCTAATTGGTGATCTGTGAGCCAAGCCAGTAGGCAATTTTACCAAAGAAGGCATCACTGTCAAACTCAGTCCTGACATCTGTACGTGCCCTTTCCAGCAGGGATCACTGGATAGTGAGAAGTAGCAACTTTATTTTTTTCTTTTCACTAACAGAGCATGGAGGGGAGGGCTTCAACTGCAGCGCTAACACTCCAGCCGTGATCGGTTTACTCAGCACAGACTGCAATGAAAGCTGAGAAATCCTGGTCTGAATGCCTCAGAACTGCACCATTTACATTTACCCACGAATCCATCAAGAGCATCTCCAGTGCTAATTTGAATCCCTGTGTAACCACAGTCATGGTGTTTCCACACTGACCCTAATGTATTATTGTACTAACACTCAAGAAGCTCAACACCATCCAGGACAAAGCAGCACATCCCCCACCTTAAACATTCACTCCATCCAGGACAAAGCAGCCCGCTTGATTGGCATCCCAACCACCACCTTAAACATTCACTCTGTCCACCACCAGCGCACCGTGGCTGCAGTGTGTACCATCTACAAGATGCACTGCAACAACTTGCCAAGGTTTCTTTAACAGCACCTCCCAAACCCGCGACCTCTACCACCTAGAAAGATAAGGGCAGCAGGCGCATGGGAACACCACCACCTCCACGTTCCCCTCCAAGTCACACACCATCCTGACTTGGAAATATATTGCCGTTCCTTCATCGTCGCTGGGTCAAAATCTTGGAACTCCCTCCCTAACAGCACTGTGGGAGTACCTTCACCACACAGGGTTCAAGAAGAAGGTCCACCACCACCTTCTCAAGGGCAACTGGGGATGGGCAATAATGCCATCCTGGCCAGCGATGCCCACATCCCAGTGTGAATTTATTTTTATTTTTTTATAAATGGTAGATTTCCCAGACCATTAACACACAGCCTGAAGGAGCAATGGCTTCCCAACTCAGAGCCCGACACTGCTGGGTTTCCAATACCAGTCACGTCATTAGAGGGAAGTAACGATTGTTGCCCCCACCTTCCGGGGGAGTCACCCCTGGGTCAATCTCAAAGACAGGGCTGGAAGCAGTTTTATCATAAACCTGGATATCTGATACCTACCCATTCTCAGCTGCAAATGGCACATGAGGTTAGGGAAGGGTTGGGACAGAAGACTCAGGATAGAAAATAACATTAACAAGGGAATGTCGTCTTCATGAAACACAGAATGCAACATGTGTCTGAAATTTTAGAGATGATTAAAAGGAGTTGATGGGGTAGATGGAGAAAAACAATCTCTTCTGGTGGGAGAGTCCAGAACAAGGGGGCATAGCCTTAAAATTAGAGCTAGGCCGTTCAGGGGTGATGTCAGGAAGCACTTCATCACTCAAAGGATAGTGGAAATCTGGAACTCTCTGCCCCAAAAAGCTGTTGAGGCTGGGGGGGGGTCAACTGAAAATTTCAAAACTGAGGTTAGGCAAGGGTATTAAGGGTTACAGAAGCAAGGCAGGTAAATAAGAGTTAAGATACAGATCAGCCATGATCTAATTGAATGGCGGAACAGGTTCAAGGGGCTGAATGGCCTCCTCCTGTTCCTATGTTCCTAAATGAGAAGTCGCACAACACCAGGTTATAGTCCAACAGTTTTATTTGAAATCACGAGCTTTCGGAGCGCTGCTCCTTCACTTTATTCCTTCACTTTACTTGACGAAGGAGCAGCGCTCCGAAAGCTCATGATTTCAAATAAAACTGTTGGACTATAACCTGGTGTTGTGCGACTTCTCATTTTTGTCCACCCCAGTCCAACACCGGCATCTCCGCATTATGTTCCTAAAAGGCAGTGCTGTCTATGTCACTGTGAAGGTCACTACTCACTCGCTACCCATACTGAATAGGGCCAAAGCAAATGATATTAGGAGATACAGCTGGAAAAATGCTGCAGATGTTACTCACCTGCTGTTAAGAGCACCTCTTTTCCTCTCTGCTAACATTCTTCCTCATGTCAGACTGAAGCCCTTAGTTGCGAGAGAGGTGGACAAGCTAATCCCAGAGCCTTGCTACTATCACTCTAACTAGATGCACAGACACCGACACCTGTTGCAGCACCAATTTTTGCAACTATTTAACTTTAAGCTCAAATAGGCACTTTAAAAAAAAGCAGTCGAAACAATGTGTGCAATCTCACCATCGATGTGCTTATTAAGTGTGTTAATCTCCTTGTAATTCAATTTACCAGATGACAATACTCCTTTAATTCTTCCGTTCATTTAAAGTACATCCCAGGTTATTCCAGTGCTACACTGAAGAAGTGATGCCTAAGTTTAAACACCCAGGTTTATAAAGTGCCTTCTTAGTCAAAGCATTTCACACAGTAACATCCCACTAAACAGCAAATTGGACAAGTGAGCAGTTAATGTTCTTTGGAGAGGTGCAGAGGGGATTTACCAGAAATGGTACCAGGGATGAGGGACTTCAGTTACATGGAGAGACTGGAGAAGCTGGAGTTGTTCTCCTTACAGTAGAGAAGGTGAAGATGAGATTTTGTGCTCATGTCTCTGGAGCAGGACTTCAACCCATGACTTTCTGACAAGAGGCGAGTGCGCTACCCACTGAGTCACGGCGAGCACCATCCAGCGATCCAAAACAAAAAAAATGGCGGCTTCGCATTCCTGCTTTCCGGTGTGGGCTGGATCAACCGAATTAGCGCCCCCTCTGCCTCCATTGGTGGGAGTGTCAGTTTGTCTAAATTCCGTTTGATGGGTGCCAAACTATGAACACCAACATTGGGGGGGGGGGGGGGGGGGGGGGGAGGAGACATTCAGCAGTGGAGGAGTTATGTCAGGGAAAGTTTGTCCAGATGCAGAGTGGATGTGTGGACGAGCAAAAGGTGTTAAGCAAGGGAATGAGAAGAGAGAGAATGTCACTGGTGGAATTGAAACAGCCCAGGCGAAGGCGAGAATGGCACCACTGGTTGAGTATGGGAATGAAAATGTCATGTCACACAGGCAGCTGACCTCCCCCACTCCACAACCCAACAAAAACAGTGAATGTGGAAAACACAGGATCTCCCGTCACGTCCTGTGGGAACACTATTATTTTCCAGTAAAGCACTGCTCTCACATGAGAAGAGAATTCCAGTGTTAGAACAGCTGTGAGACTCCACCTCGGTCACATGCTGCAGACAGACTGCTGTCAGCTTCAAACAAACCTAAAATGGGACTTGTTTTGTTACAAATACAGAGGTGAAACTGAGATGAAAAAGAAATCTTTCATTTAATCAGAAAGTAAACTTGGTTCCATTTTACTTCAAACAAAACATAAAAAACCCCAAATGCTAAATCAACACTTAATTCCAGTAATCCTCAAGTCCCGGCAGGTTGGAGAAAGAACCGTGAGGACATGTTCTGTACTTCTTGGAAAGTGAGGTGGGGTGTGTTCAGGGGATTCGCGTGCGGTCAGGATTCTGCTATGTAGATATAAACCCCATGGAGATTCAGTTTGGTGCAAAGAGGTTGTTCCTATCTTAACCCACTCAAAACCATCTGTTTCCTTGTGTAACTGCGATTGAAGCAGTTGAAGCACCAGGGTGAGGGGCTTCAGTTACGTGGAGACGAGAGAAGCTGGGACTGTTCTCCTTAGAGCAGAGAAGGTTAAGGGGAGATTTAATAGAGGTGTTGAAAATTATGAAGGGGTTTTGATACAGTAAATAAGGAGAAATTGTTTCCACTGGCAGGAAGGTCAGTAACCACAGGACACAAATTGAAGATAATTGGCAAAAGACCAGAGGGGAGATGAGGAGAAATGTTTTTACGCAGTGAGTTATGATGATCTGGAATGCGCTGCCTGAAAGGGTAGTGGAAGCAGATTCAATAGTAACTTTCAAAAGGAATTGGATAAATACTTGAAAAGGAAAAAAAATTGCAAGGCTAAGGGGAAAGAGCGGGGGAGTGGGACTAATTGGATAGCTCTTTCAAAGAGCCGGCACAGGCACGATAGGCCGAATGGCCTCCTTCTGTGCTGTATGATTCTATGAAATTATGGCAAACAGCAGCAGGTAAATCAAAACGCCACACAGAGTGGGCCTTTAATCCACTCCACATGGTTCAGTACCTACTGACTGGTATGGGTCTTTGCCAGACAGATCAGGACCATTTATACAGCACCTCACTACAAGCTTGGGGCATCTTAATGTACCTGGCAGCCAGTGATTGGCTTCTGCAGTGCAGTCTGCATTTAAATCTCCAAGCAGTGCATCCTGTACCCTCGCCAATGATTGGGGAAGGCCCACACAAGCCAGTAATGGCAAAAGCCTTTCACCGGCCTGTACAGAAGTGCTGGAAGTGCAGACAAACACGGCAGCCGATTTGCCCACAGCCAAGCCGCACAAACAGCAGTGAGGAGAATGATCATTGAATCTGTTCTCTGGTCTTGGTTGATGGTCGGAATGTTGGTCAGCACACTGGGAGAATTCCTTGCCCTTCTTCGAATAGTCCAATGGGATCTTTTACACCCACCTGAACAGGCAGACAGGGCCTCTGATTATCTTCTCATGCCACAGATGGCAGCCCGACAATGCAGCACGCCCTTCCTCTGCAGGGGTGCCCACCATGACTGGAGCATAACTCAACCCCTACCTTGAAAAACATGGTCCTCGTGACCCAGATTGAAGCTCACTTCGCTGCAGGGTTGCCAACCCTCCAGGATTGCCCTGGAGCCTCCAGGAAGTAAAGACTAATCTCCAGGACACTGCTGCGAGCAACTCGGGAGCAAAGAAATCATAGAAAATTGAGTTTAAAAAAAAAAATTCTTTGAACACTTCTGTTTATTAGATACAAGAACTATTGGATATAAAAGTAGTGGAGAAAGAAGGCTGACTGACAGTCAAGAGTCATCCAATCGGGTAATGAAGACTCTATCCGCTTTCCAATTGGCTCGGGAAGGGGGTGAGCTGTGAGTAGGCGACCAATGACGGGAGTGTGGGGGGGTGGGGTGGTGGAGGCAGGAGGTCATGTGATGAAACCTCCAGGAATACGTCCAACCAGCGTTGGCAACGTTACTTCCCCCGAAGTGGCTGTGATTTTACAGGAAGCGTAACAGGGCCTTGTACAGGTGGCTACCACACGAACAGCAAATTGAACGCGTAGACTGGGCATTAGGACCGTTTCATTTTGGTCCCTTCAGATTGCGGCTCATTTGCGCACTCTGCTGTCTCTCCCACATTGTCAGGTCTTGGAGCTGCTGCTGATATCAAGTGACTGCGAGCACTGCCCTCCTTTCCCACTACGGTCAGATCCCTGATGCTCAGCTGCTTAGAGCCGCCGCATCCACTAACCTCCTGTCGAACAGAACGATCAGACTAACAACAGAAAATGCTGGAAACACTCAGCAGGTCAGGCAGCCTCGTGGAGAGAGAAACAGAGTTAACGTTTCGAGGACCCTTGGTCAGAACTTCACGAATGCTGCCTGACCTGCTGAGTGTTTCCAGCATTTTCTGTTGTTATTTCAGATTTCCAGCATTCGCAGTATTTTGCTGTTGTGTGTGAACGATCGGACTGCCTTTCCCCACGTCCATCAGCCACGGGCAAGTTACATGAGATGCCATCTGTCTAATTAAGTCATGCCATGTATACCAGCTGCCTGCCTCAATGCTACATTTAGTAATACGGTGGTCCAGGCAATTGAATAATCAAAAAGAGAAGGAAAGTCCAAACACACCTCCCAACCTCCCCTTCTCCTTTAACAGCCAATTTATGGTTCATGGCAGCACTCTCCCCTCGGAGTCAGAACTCAGAAGGTTGTGGGTTCAAGTCCCACTCCAGAGACTTGAGCACATAATCTAGGCTGGCACTCCAGTGCAGATGGTCCCGTCTGCCCTCTCAGGTGGACATAAAAGATCCCAGGGCACTATTTTGAAGAAGAGCAGGGGAGTTCTCCCCGGTGTCCTGGCCAATATTTATCCATCAACCAACATCACTAAAAAAAACCAGATTATCTGGTCATTATCACAGTGTTGTTTGTGGGGCCTTGCTGTGCGCAAATTGGCTGCCACGTTTCCTACATTACAACAGGGACTACACTTCAAAAAGCACCTCATTAGCTGTAAAGTGCTTTGGGGTGTCCTGCGGTCATGAAAAATGTTATATAAAAGCAAGTCTTTCTTTTCTTTATTTACAGGGGGCTTCAAGCTGGTGCCAGTTCCCTTGGAGAGCTGTACTAATCACCACTTTTCTCTCTGGTATTTAGGCGACTGGCACCGATACAATAGACTCCCTGAATTCACTCTTAAATGCTCCCAGCGACAGGGTTGCCAGCTCTGGTTGTGTGTATTTCTGGCGGTTTCAACACATGTCCTCCTGCCACAAACTACCCCACCCCCACCATTGGTCCATCCTCCAGGCACACTGCCTTCCCACACCAATTGGAAACAGAACAGAGTCAATTGGATTAATCTTGACACTTAGTGAAACAGCCTTCCCCCATCTCCAATATTTTAGAACTATAAATGAAAGTGTTCAAAAAGATAATGAAAAAAATATACAATTATTTTTAATGTCTCTTTGATTTTTCTCCCGGGTTGCTGGCAGCAGCGTCCTGGAGATTAATCTTCAATTCCGAGACTCCAGGACAATCCTGGAGGGTTGGCGACCGGACCCAGCGACAGGCCTGGACCCCACAGTACTGCCACCCAGTGTTACAGAGTTCAAAATGCTCTCTCCAGACACTGCTCCAGTTTGGAAGGGCAGGATTCATACATTGTACAGCTCAAGTACTGAAACGCCACATGCCAAAATTGCACTTCACTGAATCCTCATGACAAGACTGTGCTGAAATCCAATGGTTTGGAACCCAAATGCGTTGCTCCACTGAGTGTCAGACCTCAGTCATGCCACTGTGGGATGGCACAGAGCGGGGCTTCACTAAAGGGAGGGCAGCAATGGTGTTGGGAGTCATCTCCTATAATCCCTAATGGCCCCTTTCACAGTACCATTGGCAACAGGTCACTTGACCTCTAACCCTTCACCAGGACTAGGGCTTTTGCAGAACAGAGACACACTGGGGCGAAATAAAGGGAACCACGCCCTCGTTAAAAAAAAATTGACACAAATCTACTCATTTTTGAAACATTGCACAACTGGAGACAGGGAGAGGTCAAGCTTAGCCCCGCCGTGAGGGAGCCATTCACTCCACTGGGTGTCTTGACTTCTCCTCACCTACACGCAGGCTTCCAGTATTCCCATTCCCCCTCCCTCTGCTCCGAGATCCCGAGGAACAAACACGTTGCTAACAACACGGCAAGCTCCAGACAACTGCGGGAGCACTTGGACCGGACCTGACCTGCTGCAGGCTCAACAACTTGCGGATAGGGTCCAGTCGGCTGTTCGTTTCTTGGTTAAATTCCACAAGAAGAACTCCTTCTCTCACTTTTTTAAAAATCATTTCGCAGGATGACAGGATAATTTCTGTTTCAATGGTGAAGAACAGGTTTCAGACCGGTTTAGCCACAGGGGGATCGATAGGAGTGAAGAGGCTATCATTGGACCTGGAGTGAGTTCACGCCTCTAAAGGCGAACTGTTACACAAAGTTACATCAAATCCAAAGCCTGCTCCCAGGGGCAGGGAGGCAGCTGAACAGGTCACTAGAAAAGTTTTTTTTGGGGGGTAGAAAAGTTGATATAAAAACCCTTTCTTACCAGCCCTCCTCGGCTGCTGTCAATTTCCATCGTGCTGCCTGTTTAATTTCAGGGAGTCCCCGCTGCAACTTTTTCACATCTCACCCTTGCCAATGGGAGCAGTACCCGGGCCCGGCTGGATGAACAGACCGCGGAGTGAAGTTTACAGGCTGATCCACTTTCACTGTGTGTTTGGTGAATGAGTTCAGATCCTGGCTGGATGGGGCTCAGGCGGAAGTACTGTGCCTGCATATCAATGAGCCGCAGCGCCTCTCTCACACCATCCCAACAGTTATAGGCAGGATAACGCCTGCTTAAACACACTTGCTGAGCAACCAAGTCTCAATTATTTATTCCTTCTCTAACATTTGTGTGCACTGCCTGGGGAAGCAGATTCAACGGTAACTTTCAAAGGAGAATTAGATATAAACTTGGAAAGAAAAAAATGCAGGGCTATTGGAAAAGTGCGGGGGAGTGGGACTAATTGGATAGCTCTTTCAAAGAGCCGGCACAGGCACGATGGGCTGAATGGCCTCCCTCTGTGATTTATAAAAAAACAACTTTCATTTATATAGCTCCTTGCATGACCTCAGGATGTCCCAAAGAGCCTTACAGCCAATAAAGTGCTTTTTGAAGTGTAGTCACTGTTGTAATGTAGGAAATGCGGCAGCCAATTTGCGCACAGCAAGCTCCCACAAACAACAATGTGATAATGACCAGATAATCTGATTCAATGATGTTGGTTGAGGGATAAATATTGGCCCAGGGCACAGGGGAGAACTTCCCTGCTCTTCTTCAAATAGTGTCACGGGATCTTTTACGTCCACCTGAGAGGGCAGACGGGGCCTCGTATTATTCTGCTGCTGAGTTGGAGCTGTATTTCTCTAAGGTCACGAAGTCTAATTGGTATTAAGTAAGCAATGGCTGAGGTCAATGTTTAATGATTTTCAGGGTTTCACCTTAGATCCCCATAATTTCTCTTCAAGTTCAGTTGGTAAAGTCAATCAGAGATCACAGACATTCTGGCCGCTATGGTAATGAAGGAGTGTTCAATAGTTGGGACATTTTCTCTGCATGTTCCAAATGACTGGGCTGGATTTTCATTGACCCGTGGAGGCGGGTTTGGAGGCGTGTGGGGGTTTAAAATTGCGAAAACTGGTGGGCGGGCACAAGTCCGCCTCCATCCCGCCTCCACGGAATTTTCATTAAATCGTGTCTGCTGGTCCCGACTCCGTCCCGCCTTTAAGAGGCGGGATAGGCTGTTAAGGCCCTTAACAAGCACTAAATTGGCTCTATAATGCCATTTTGAAAGGCCTTTGTGATTTTAACCCTTGATCTGCGTGAAGCACGCCTGTTCTGAACCACGATTGTGAAACCTGGCGGGAGCACATTTGGATAGCTGACTATCAGCTACAGGTCCACTATTACAACGGAAATGTGATGAAGGTAGTCGTATTAGGTCTAAAAGTCGCCTCTGATGCTGCTGCATTGAAAGTCTTCAGAGACTGCCTGGCCTTTGCTGTGAGAGGACCTGGATGCAAAATTCAATCTCTCTCACAGCAGACTTAGAGATGCTGCTGACTTTGCATCCAGGTCCTCTCACAGCAAAGGCCAGGCAGTCTCTGACCTTCAATGCAGCAGCAATGATGACATCATCAGAGGCGACTTTCAGACTCAAACCACTAAGTGGTTCATGGGTTCCCACATGCTGGAACTCAATTGCCCAATTAGGTGAAAATTGCATCAATCTCTCATATCCAATTGCAGTCGGGTGGATAACACGAAAGGCGGATGACACGACCCCAACCCGCCCCAGTATCAAAATCCAGCCCACAGTCTTTTCATTCTTTTTTGAACTTTTATTTTGTTCTTGACATGTGGCCAATGCTGGTCTGTACTATTGGGATTTTGTGAGAGATAGTCCATCCCTAGTTGGCCTGAGAAGGTGGTGATCGGCCTTCTCCCTGAACTGCTGCAGTCCTTGTGATGATGATGCTCCCATGATGGTGTTAGGTCGAGAATTCCAGGATATCGACCCAGTGACAACAAATCTTGCAAGAGTTTCCATCCACAGTGTGCAGTGGCTGGAATCACCTACAGCAGCAACGGGACTCCGGTAGGAGCAGCGCTGGGGGGGGGGGGGAGGAGGATCTTGGATGGCCTTGATCGCAGTATGTACAGAGGGCCTCCAATACGCCGACTTGTTTGCGTGAAAGGCAGATGGCTGGCATGTATACACTCCTGAATAAGTACCAGATGGTGCCCAGTGGAGCTGTACTCCAGGGAACAACAAGTTCAGGGGAGAAACCTTTCTAAAAAGCACAAATCTTCACAACTGATTCCTTGACATCCATGTCCTCAGGGTCAGATGGAAGAACCTCAGTTCACCATGAAATAACTGTCCTGGTTGGAGAAGGTTTTTGAAACCCAAAAGCAGCTACAAGGCCCACACAGAAGCAGGCAGCACTTGAGTATATGGTTGGCAAGGGGTAGGTGACCACTTGCTCTACTTCACCACCTCTCTCAACCCCACCACTGCCTCAGATATATCATGCTGTTTCTCCGACATCCAGTATTGGATGAGTAGAAATTTCCTCCAATTAAATATTGGGAAGACTGAAGCCATTATCTTCGGACCCCGCCACAAACTCTGTTCCCGAGCCACCAATTCTATCCCCCTCCCTGGCCACTGTCTCAGGCTGAACCAGATTGTTCGCAACCTTGATGTCCTACTTGGCCCTGAGCTGAGCTTTTGACCCCACATTCGCTCCATCACCAAGGCTGCCTACTTCCACCTCAGGAACATTGCCCGACTCCGTCCCTGCCTCAGCTCATCTGCTGCTGAAATCCTCATCCATGCCTTTGTCACCTCTAGACTTGACTATTCCAATGCGCTCCTTCCCGGCCTCCCATCTTCCACCCTCCATATACTTAAGCTCATCCAAAGCTCTGCTGCTCGTATCCTAACTCACACCAAGTCCTGCTTGCTCGCTGATCTACATTGGCTCCCAGTCCAGCAATCCCTCAAATTTAAAATTCTCATCCTTATGTTCAAAGCCCTCCATGGTCTCGCCCCTCCCAATCTCCGCAACCTCCTCCAGCCCTACAACCCTCCGAGAACTCTGCGTTCCTACAATTCTAGCCTTTTGTGAATCCTCGATTTCCTGCACCCCTCCATTGGCGGCCGTGCCCTCCGATCTCCCCTCATGACCTCTCCGTGCTCATCTTATCCATGAGACCCACTTCCTGCTCCCTCGACCCTATTGCCACCAAACTGCTGACCACCCAAGTTCCTTTTCTGGCTCCCATGTTAGCTGACATTGTTAACGGTTCTCTCTCCTCAGGTACTGTCCCCCTCTCCCTCAAATCTGGCGTCATCACCCCTCTCCTCAAAAAACAACCCTTGACCCCACCGTCCTTGCAAACTACCACCCCATCTCCAACCTCCCTTTCCTCTTCAAAGTCCTTGAACGTGTTGTCGCCTCCCAAATCCGTGCCCATCTTTCCCAGAACTCCATGTTTGAATCCCTCCAATCAGGTTTCCGCACTTGCCACAGTACCGAAATGGCTTTCATCAAAGTCACAAATGACATCCTTTGTGACTGTGACAAAGGTAAACTATCCCTCCGTGTCCTTGACTTGTCTGCAACCTTTGACACGGTTGACCACTCCATCCTTCTCCAACGCCTCTCCACCGTTGTCCAGTTGGGTGGGACTGCACTCGCCTGGTTCCATTCTTATCTATCTAATCGTAGCCAGAGAATCACCTGCAACAGCTTCTCTTCCCGCTCCTGCATCCTTACCTCTGGTGTCCCCCAAGGATCTATCCTTGGCCCCCTCCTATTTCTCATCTACATGCTGCCCCTTGGCGACATCATCCGAAAACACAGCGTCAGCTTCCACATGTACGCTGACGACACCCAGCTCTACCTCACTACCACTTCTCTCGACCCCTCCACAGTCTCTAAATTGTCAGACTGCTTGTCTGACATCCAGTTCTGGCTGAGCAGAAATTTTCTCCAATTAAATATTGGGAAGACTGAAGCCATTGTTTTCGGTCCCCGCCACAAACTCTGTTCCCTAGCCATTGACTCCATCCCTCTCCCTAACATCTGTCTGAGGCTGAACCACACTGTTCACAACCTTGGTGTCATATTTGATCTTGAAATGAGCTTCTGACCACATAGCCGCAGCATAACTAGACTATTGTGCCTATTACCACCTCCGTAACATCACCCGTCTCCGCCCCTGCCTCAGCTCATCCGCTGCTGAAACCCTCATCTATGCCTTTGTTACCTCTAGACTTGAATATTCCAATGCACACCTGGCTGGCCTCCCACATTCTACCCTACGTAAACTTGGTCATTCAAAATTCTGCTGTCCGTGTCCTAACTCGCACCAAGTCCTGTTCACCCATCACCCCTGTGCTCATTGACCTACATTGGCTCCCAGTTAAGCAACGCCTTGATTTCAAAATTCTCATCCTTGTTTTCAAATCCCTCCATGGTCTCGCCCCTCCCTATCTCTGTAATCTCCTTCAGCCCCTCCTTCTGTTGCCTCGGCCCTAAGCTCTGGAATTCCCTGCCTAAACCTCTCCGCCTCGCTACCTCTCTTTCCTCCTTTAAGACGCTCCTTAAAACCTACCTCTTTGACCAAGCTTTTGGTCACCTGCCCTAATTTCATTTTACGTGGCTTGGTGTCAAATTTTTTGTCTTATAATACTCCTGTGAAGCACCTTGGGACGTTTTATTACGCTAAAGGCGCTATATAAATACATGTTGTTGTTATTGACTGCACAGAGGCAGTTATGTTCCAACCAAAGGAACAGTCCTGCTGGAACAGACTTTCACCCCATCCTCACATCAACCATTCAGGTTTCGCTACAATCAAGAGGCAGACAATTGACGGTGGCAACCCGATCTAAATTCCAGTGCGAAATTAAAGAGGGGAGCAGGGGGAAAAATAGACAAAGGGAGAGGGGGAGAAACAGGAGATTGAGGGATAGGGAGAGAAGGAGGAGGGAGAAGGAGAAGGACAAAGAGGAAAAAGGACAAGGGGAGAGAGAGGAGATTATGAAGGGGAGAGAGGAAATGAGATGTAGAGGAGAGAAAGAGTGTTAGGGAGAGGGAGAAGGTGAGTGAGTGATAGGGAGAAGCAAGGGGGGGTGGGGGGGTTACTGTCCTTTCTGGGCTGGATCATGAGATTGCAGTGATCTCTCAAGCACAGGAGGCCCATCCAGTCAAATAACCTGCCAACACACAAATTCAGCTCCGTAGTGCCCGGAATGGAAGCTGAGGCATCGGCCATCACACCCTGAATCATGATTGGGTCCACAAATGCGGTAATGGTGTTGGCCATCAATTCCATGCTGGAAATCAGGGGCTCCAAGCTCTGCGCAAAGCCCTGTGCAAGATTTGTGCCAGACTCCTCCATGCTCCTGGACATTGCAGGAAACATATGCTAAAGATTTCCAATCGTCTAAGAGCTTCCTGACACGTGTGGAAGGCCTGCCAATGCACCAAACACTTCGTTGTGCATATCCATTAGCGTTCTTCTGTAGGCCGCCCCGATGAAGTCCTCATCTGAGTCCTCTGCTGCAGAACTCGTGTGCGACCACGCCCTCCGGGGAGCTGGCACCTGCGCTACCCTTTCCCCCTGCCCTGGCTGCAGGCCACTCGTGCCCAGTATCTCACCACATGTAGATCCCGCCTCTAACCATTCCTCTAAACTACGCGGAGTGTCAGTATCTGAGTTGGTGGCTGTGAGTGTGAAATTGAGTGACGGTGCTGTGTCTTCATCACCAGTGCCTTGGTGTTCTTCTATTTCATTCTCCTCCACCAGTGCCTGGCTAGGTGTCAGTTCTCGGCTATCTGAAAGGAGAAAGGCACAAGGGTAGGATTACATAGGATATACGGCACAGAAACAGGCCATTCGGTCCAACCAGTCCATGCCGGCATTTATACTTCACTCGAGCCTCCTCCCGTCTTTCCTCATCTAAATCTATCAGTATAACCCTCTATTCCCTTCTCCCTCATATGCTTATCTAGCCTCCCCTTAAATGCATCTATACTATTCGCTTCAACCACTCCCTGTGGTAGCGAGTTCCACATTCTCACCACTCTTTGGGTAGAGAAGTTTCTTCTGAATTCCCTATTGGATTTCTTGGTGACTCTCTTATATTGATGGCCTCTAGTTATGCTCTTCCCCACAAGTGGAAACACTCTCTCTGTATCCACTCTATCAAAACCTTTCATAATTTTATAGACCTCTATTAGGTCACCCCTCAGCCTTCTTTTTTCAGGAGAAATGAGACCCAGCCTGTTCATCCTTTCCTGATATGTGGGGTTGTGGTGAGGGGAGGGGGGGGGGGGGGGGAAGCAATAGCTGCATGCTTACACCATGTGCAGCTTGTAAATCAGAAGAGATTGTGGGATGAGGGGGAAGTGGGATGTGAGAAGGAGGATTACACATGAGGATACTGGCATCTTGTACTCTTTCAGCCCCGTCGTGGGCCACAGGCTCAGGGATGCCCCTCCCAATGGCCAACACCATCTCCTTCATCGGGGTCAGGTTATGCAGACGCGCCTATCCCCCCGGTTAGGTTCTGCTGACGCCGGTTGTGAACCACCTTTTCCTGCAAGAGAAAGAGAAGTGTGTCAGTGAGTGTGGTGTAATGTGTTTGGATGATGTGGCTGCGGTGGTTGAATAGCAGACAGCGTGTACAAGCTGTGAGATGTGGGTGTGAGGCTTGCAGCAGTTCAGATCAGAAAATAGAGGTATAGTGATGGTGAGACTCAAGCACACAACAGAATTGGTTCCACAAAACTTTTTTAAATAAACTGCAAAAAGAAAGGCTGTGTGTCACCACTGAATAGGGACAGTTCTGGGTGTTTCACATTCTCATTCAGCTGTGACATTTTATTCACCTTTTTGTGACAATTTTCTCACCTCTTCTCCCCTCCCCTTCTCCCGAGGGAGGGTCTTGACCAATGCTCCCTGTGAGCGGCGCTTTGTTCTGCGTGGCCTGTTTCTTGTAATGCGCGGTCCCTTTAAATTTCTGCACCCGAGTGTGATTTACAATGTAAAAGCCAGTGAGCGGCCTGCGCGAGACCTTTGAGATCACGGCCACCTTAGCGGGAACATTTGGTGTTGACTCCCTACTGGGGTACAATCCATGTGCCCCAGTTACCCGCCCGCTCCTGGCATAAATTACATTATTCTTGTATAAGCCTTAACATGAGCGTTGGCAGGCCGTTCAACTGCTGGGGCATCCCAGCCAGGCTCTATCCTGCCCTCATCCGAGACCTGTACAGGCTCACTTCAAGCAGGGTCGGCGGATAGCAAACGAGGAGCAATTCTGTCTGATTATCCTCTCCCTAACCCTGAGGCACTGAGGCCAATGATAGCACCCTTACCGCTGCGCCGGCGGCTGGGGACACTGGAATCTTCCTGGTCGGTACGGTTCAGTTACTCATTGCCTTAACCAGCCGAGGCATTGACGAGCCCTCACGTAACACACGTTTACCTCAACACCTTTCAGCTGGATCCAGCCTCACAGGATTGGAAAAGTTGGCCCATTGAATGCCAAGTGTGCCATCTGCTGTTCCGGAGTGATACCAGCTCCTACAGTTAGACGGTTTCACCCAATTCCATACCTCCTTTATTTTTTGCCTATTACTATTTTGATGCAACAGCGTAACTTGCCTCAGACAGTCCAAATCAGAATAAAGAGAAACGGGGGCCGAACCTCAGGACTCTCTGGATCTCCTCAGGACCTATTCCTTTGATCAGCCGGTTGTCCGGCATGCTTAGATCCACAGAGTAAGGTCCAGGATTGTCCTGGAATCTCCAGAAATTAGAGATAAATCTCCTGGACAAGGTCGCGAACAACCCGGGAGAAACATCACAGGGGCATTAAATAAAATGGTGTGTTTTTGTTTCATTTTCTTCAAACACTTTTGTTGATTAGTTACAATAATATTGGAGCTGGTGGGGGGGCGGGGGGAGTAAAGGCGCTTTGACTGACAGGCAGGAATCATCCAATCAAGTAACAGAGTGTCTGTCCACTTTCCAGTCGGTGTGGGAAGGCGGTGCTCCATGGGGATGGACGTGCTGGGCGACCAATGGCCAGAGCCCGGGGCTGTAGTGGTTGGAGGCGGGATCTCATGTGATGCAATCTCCTGGAATGTATCTCACTACAGCTGGCAATCCTACCACAGAGTCTCCAAACTCAACTACTGAGGAATCCACACAAGTAGAATCATAGAATCATACAGCATGGAAGGAGGCCATTCGGCCCGTTGTGCCTGTGCCAGCTCTTTGAAAGAGCGATCCAATTTAGTCCCACTCCCCCGCTCTTTCCCTATAGCCCTGCAAGTTATATCTCTTCAAGTACATGTCCAATTGCCTTTTGAAAGTTCCTATGGAATCTGATTCCATCACCATTTCAGGTAGTGCATTCCAAATCTTAACAACCCTCGGTGTGAAACAATTTCTCCTCATTTCCCCTCTCGTTCTTTTGCCAATTATTTTAAATACTGACCCACTTGCCAGAGGAAACAATTTCTCACTACTTGCTCTATCAAAACCCCTCATAATTTTGAATACCTCTATTAGGTCTCCCCTTAACCTTCTCTGCTCTAAGGAGAACAATCCCAGCTTCCCCAATCTCTCCACATATCTGAAGTCCCTCATCACTGGTATCATCCTGGTAAACCTCCTCTGCACCCTCTCCAAGGCCTTGACATGCTCCCTAAAGTGGTGCCCAGAATTGTACACAATACTCCAGCTGAGGCCTCACCAGTGATTTGTAAATCTTTAGCACAACTTCCTTGTTTTTGTATTCAATGCCCCTATTTACAAAGCCAAGTATTCCAAACGCTTTCTTAACTGCCTTATCAACTTTCCCTGCCACCTTCAAGGATTTGTGAATATGCACACCCAGATCCCTCTGCTCTTGCACACCCCTCAAAATAGTGCTGCACTGTCGGAGATCCTGTCCTTCAGGTGAGGTGTTAAACCGGGGCCCCATCTGCCCTCTCAGGTGAACGTAGAAGATGCTATGGCACTATTTTTCGAAGAAGAGCAGGGGAGTTCTCCCCGGTGTCCTGGGTGTCCAATATTTATCCCTCAACCAACATCGCTAAAAAACAGATTATCTGGCCATTTATCTCACTGCTGTCTGTGGGAGCTTGCTGTGCACAAATTGGCTGCCATGCTTCCTACATTACAACAAAGACTAAAGACTACACTTCAACAGTACTTCATTGGTTGTAAAGCACTTTGGGATGTCCTGAGGTTGTGGAAGGCGCTATATAAATGCAAGTCTTTCTTTTTCATTTCTTCATCGGCTATATTACAGTGTGCTGGAACGACCGACATGGGGCAGCTCGAGGGGCTCAAATCGAGTTGCCAGCCCCAGTGTAATCATAGAATGATACAGCACAGAAGGAGACCATTCGGCCCATTGTGCCTGTGCCAGCTCTTTGGTAGAGCTGTCCAATTAATCACACTCACCTGCTCTTGCCCCAAAGCCCTGCAAATTTTTCCCCTTCAAGTATTTATCCAATTCCCTTTTTAAAGTTACTATTGAATCTGCTTCCACCGCCCTTTCAGGCAGCGCATTCCAGATCACAACATATCATTACCTAAACATTATTTTCTTCATGTCGCCTCTGGTTCTTTTGACAATGACCTTAAATCTGTGCCCTCTGGTTACCGACCCTTCTGCCACTGGAAACAGTTTCTCTTTATTTACTCTATCAAAACCCTTCATGATTTTGAACACCTCTATCAAATCTCCTCTTAACCTTCTCTGCTCTAAGGAGAACAATCCCAGCTTCACTAGTCTCTCCACGTAACTGAAGGCCCTCATCCCTGGTCCCATTCTCGTAAACCTCCTCTGCAACCTATCGAAGGTCTTGACATCCTTCCTGAAGTGCAGTGCCTAGAATTGGCCACAATATTCCAGCTGGGGCCTAACCAGTGTTTTATACAGCTTTAGCCTAACTTCCTTGCTTTTGTATGCTATGCCTCTCTTTATAAAGCCAGGGATCCCGTATACCTTTTTAACAGCCTTCTGAACTTGTTCTGCCACCTTCAAAGACTTGTGTACATACACCCCCGGGTCTCTGTTCCTGCACTGCCTTTAAAATTGTACCATTAAGTTTATATTGCCTACCAAAATGAATCACTTCACACTTCTCTGCGTTAAATTTCACCTGCCATTGATCTTGCCCATTTCACCAGTCTGTCTATGTCCTCCTGAAGTCTGTTACTATCTTCCTCACTACATTTCCAAGTTTTGTATCATTTGCAAACTTTGAAATTATGCCCTGTGTACAAAAGTTCAGGTCATTATTATATATCAAAAAATGAGTCCCAACTCCAACACCTGGGGAACACCACTGCACAGCTTCCTCCAACCATTCACCACTAGGCTCTGCTTTCTGTCCCTTAGCCAATTTTGTATCCATGCAGCCGCTGCCCCTTTAATCCCCTTCAATTTTGCTAACAAGTCTATTATGTGGTACTTTATCAAACACCTTTTGAAAGTCTGTATACACAACAGTAACCGCACTGCCCCCATCCACCCTCTCCGTTACTTCATCAAAAAACTCGATTAAGTAAGTCAAGCACAATTTGCCTTTAACAAATCAGTACTGGCGTTCATTTATTAACCCATATTTTTCCAAGTGCCAATTAATTTTGTCCTAGATTATTGCCTCTAAAAGTTTCCCCATCACTGACGTTAGGCTGACTGGCCTGTAGTTGCCGGGTTTATCCCTCTCCCCTTTTTTGCACAGGGGTGTAACATTTGCAATCCTGAACCATTCAGGGAGTCATTAACAAACCCACGTCGCAAGGTACAGACGTAAGTGGGGGAGAACAGACTTCTATCTAAAAATCTTACTTGGAAACACAGAAACATAGAAGATAGGAGCAGGAGTAGGCCATTCGGCCCCTCGAGCCTGTTCAGCCATTTAATGAGATCATGGCTGGTCATCCAAATTCAGTACCCTGTCCCTGCTTTCTCCCCATATCCCTTGATCCCTTTAGCCTTAAGAAATACATCTAACTCCTTCTTGAATATATTTAATGAATTGGCCTCAACTGTCCTGTGTGGTAGAGAATTCCACAGGTTCACCACTCTCTGGGTGAAGAAATTCCTCCTCATCTCAGTCCTAAATGGCTTACCCCTTATCCTTAGACTGTGACCCTTGGTTCTGGACTCCCCCGCCATCGGGAACATCCTTCCTGCATCTAGTCTGTCTAGTCCTGTTAGAATTTTATAAGTTTCAATGAGATACCCTCTCATTCTTCGAAACTCTAACGAATATAAGCCTAATCGACCCAATCTCTCCTCATACGTCATTCCTGCCATCCCAGCTATCAGTCTGTTGAATCTTCGCTGCACTCTCTCCATGGCAAGAACATCCTTCCTTAGATAAGGTGACCAAAACTGCACACAATACTCAAGGTGTGGTCTCACCAAGGCCCTGTACAACTGCAGCAAAACATCCTTGCTCCTGTACTCGAATCCTCTCGCTATGAAGGCCAACATACCATTTGCCTTCTTAACCGCCTGCTGCACTTGCATGCTTACCTTCAGCGACTGTTGCACAAGGACACCCAGGTCTCGTTGCACTTCCCCTTTTCCCAATCTATTGCCGTTCAGATAATAATCTGTCTTCCTGTTTTTGCCACCAAAGTGGATAACCTCGCATTTATCCACATTATACTGCATTTGCCATGCATCTGCCCAATCACCCAACCTGTCCAAATCATACTGGAGTTTCTCTGCATCCTCCTCACAACACACACGCACACCCAGCTTTGTGTCGTCTGCAAACTTGGAGATATTACATCTAGTTCCCTTGTCTAGATCATTAACATATATTGTGAATAGCTGGGGTCCTAGCACCGATCCCTGCGGTACCCCACTAGTCACTGTCTGCCACTCAGAAAAAGACCCATTTATTCCAACTCTTTGCTTCCTGTCTGCCAACTAGTTCTCTATCCAAGACAGTACCTTACCCCCAATCCCGTGTGCTTTAACTTTACACGCTAATCTCTTATGTGGCACCTTATCGAAAGCCTTCTGAAAGTCCAAATACACCACATCCATTGGTTCTCCCTTATCTATTCTACCAGTTACATCCTCAAAAAATTCCAGTAGATTAGTCAAGCATGATTTACCTTTTGTAAATCCATGTTGACTTTGTCCGATCCTGTCACTGTTTTCCAAGTGCTCTGCTATTACATCTTTTATAATGGACTCTAGCATTTTCCCCACTACCGATGTCAGACTTACCGTTCTATAATTCCCCGTTTTCTCTCTCCCACCTTTTTTAAATAGTGGGGTTACATTAGCTATCCTCCAATCCATGGGAACTGTTCCAGAGTCTATAGAATTTTGGAAGATGACCAGCAATGCATCTACTATTTCTAGGGCCACTTCCTTAAGTACCCTAGGATGTAGATTATCAGGCCCTGGGGATTTATCGGCCTTCAATCCCGTCAATTTCCCTAGCACCATTTCCCTACAAAAACTGATTTCATTCAATTCCTCCCTCTCATTAGACCCTATGTTCCCCGACATCTCTGGGAGGTTATTTGTGTCCTCCTTTGTGAAGACAGAACCAAAGTATGTATTTAATTGGTCTGCCATTTCTTTGTTCCCCATTATAAATTCCCCTGATTCTGACTGCAAGGGTCTGACATCCCAGAGCCCACTCAAAGATTGGACAATGCAATCCAGTACCAGGCAGTTGAAACCTTTAGGGGGTTTGAGAGTGGGTATCACAGAGCCTGTACCAGGCCTGCATGAGAGACAATACCAGACCCTGACTATACCATGACAATAGCAAAATACTGCAGATGCTGGAAATCCGAAATAACAACAGAAAACGCTGGAAAAACTCAGCAGGCGAGGCAGCATCCGTGGAGAGAGAAACAGAGCTAACGTTTCAGGTCGAGACCTTTCATCAGAACTGGAAACAGCCGGAAATCAAATAGATTTAAGGCAAGGATAAAGCTGGGAAAGGGGGAAGGGGATGAAAGAAAAAAAGGAGAGATTAAGAGACATTAAGAGATATTCAAGGCAAGAGGTGGTGTTAATGTGACAGGTTAAGGCTGAAAGAAGTGTGAAATCCACTGGCAGAATGAAGGACAGCTGCCAGCTTCTAGGAGGGAAAAAAAAGGGGGGGGGGGGCAAATAAAAGGGTGGATGAAAAAATAAAATATAAATGTGATTGGGGCTAAGGTTATGATCTAAAATTGTTGAACTCGATATTGAGTCCAGAGGGCTGTAGCGTGCCTAAACGAAAGATGAGGTGCTGTTCCTCGAGCTTACGCTGCGCTTCCGTGGAACAGTGTAATAGGCCGAGGACGGTGAGGTCAGAGTGGGAGTGAAGCGGTGAATTAAAGTGACAGGCAACCGGGAGCTCGGGGTCCCCCTTACGGACTGAATGGAGGTGTTCCGCAAAGCGGTCACCCAATCTGCGTTTGGTCTCCCCAATGTAGAGGAGAGCACATCGTGAGCAGCGAATACAGTATACTAAATTGCAGGAAGTACAAGTAAATTGCTGTTTCACCTGGAAGGGGTGTTTGGGGCCCTGGACAGTGGGAAGAGGGGAGGTATAAGGGCATGTGTTGCATCTCCTGTGCTTGCACGGGAAGGTGCCGGGCGAAGGGGAAGGGGTGCTGGGGGTGATAGAGGAGTGGACTAGGGTGTCTCGGAGGGAGCGGTCCCTACGGAATGCTGAAAGGGGAGGTGAGGGGAAGATATGTTTGGTGGTGGGATCACGCTGGAGGTGGCGGAAATGGCGGAGGATGATCCGTTGAATGTGGAGGCTGGTGGGGTGAAAGGTGAGGACAAGGGGAACTCTATCGTGGTTCCGGGAGGGAGGGGCAGGGGTGAGGGCAGAAGTGCGGGAGATAGAACGGACACGGTCAAGGGCCGTGTCGACCACGGTAGAGGGGAATCCTCGGTTGAGGAAAAAGGAAGACATGTCGGAAGCACTGGTATGGAAGGTGGCATCGTCAGAGCAGATGCGGCGGAGACGGAGAAACTGGGAGAATGGAATAGAGTCCTTACAGGAGGCGAGGTGGGAGGAAGTGTAGTCCAGGTAGCTGTGGGAGTCAGTGGGCTTGTAGTGAATGTTAGTCAATAACCTATCCCCAGAGATGGAGACGGAGAAGTTGAGGAAGGGAAGGGAAGAGTCGGAGATGGACCATGTGAAGGTGAGGGAAGGGTGAAAATTGGAAGCATAGTGAATGAAATGTTCTAGTTCAGGGCGAGAGCAGGAGATGGCACCGATACAGTCATCAATGTACTGGAACAAAGAGTGTTCCACATATCCCACGAAAAGGCAGGCATAGCTGGGACCCATGCGGGTACCCATAGCAACACCTTTAATTTGGAGAAAATGGGTAGAGTCAAAGGAGAAGTTATTCAATGTGAGAACAAGTTCAGCCAGGCGGAGGAGGGTGGTGGTGGATGGGGACTGGTTGGGCCTCTGTTCAAGGAAGAAGCGGAGAGTCCTCAGGCCATCCTGGTGGGGAATGGAGGTGTAGAGGGATTGTACGTCCATAGTGAAGAGGAGGCGGTTGGGGCCGGGAAACTGGAAACTGTTAAAATGGCGGAGGGCGTCGGAAGAGTTGCGGATGTAGGTGGGAAGAGACTGGACAAGGGGAGAAAAAATCGAGTCGAGATAGGAAGAGATAAGTTCCGTGGGGCAAGAACAGGCTGAAACGATGGGTCTACCGGGGCAGTCCTGTTTGTGGATCTTGGGAAGGAGGTAGAAGCGGGCTGTGCGGGGTTGGGGAACTATGAGGTTGGCGGCCGTGGGATGAAGATCTCCAGAGGAGATGAGGTCAGTGATGGTCTTGGAAATGGTGGTTTGATGTTCGGTAGTGGGGTCATGGTCCAGGCGGAGGTAGGAGGAGGTGTCGGAGAGTTGGCGTTCAGCTTCCGCTAGGTAGAGGTCGGTACGCCAAACAACAACAGCACCACCCTTGTCAGCAGGTTTAATGACAATGTCGGGGTTGGATCTGAGGGAATAGAGTGCTGCAAGTTCAGAGGGAGGTAGGTTGGAGTGAGAGAGGGGAGCAGAGAAATTGAGATGGCCGATGTCACGCCGGCAGTTGGCAATGAAAAGATCTAGAGAGGGTAAGAGGCCAGAGGGAGGGGTCCAGGTAGAACGGGAATTCTGAAAGCGGGAGAAAGGGTCAGCCGTATGGGGGGATGACTCCTGGCCAGAGAAGTGGGCACGGAGGCGAAGGCGGCGGAAAAAGAGCTCAGCATCGTGCCAAGCTCGAAATTCATTGAGGTGGGGGGCGTAAGGGGATGAAGCTCAGGCCTTTGCTGAGGACTGATCGTTCGGGGTCAGAAAGGGGAAGGTCAGAAGGGATAGTGAAAACGCGGCAGGGGGTGAGATTGGGAGAAGGGGGGTCAGAGGAAAGTGAAGGGGAAGAAGGTTCCGGAGGGATGTTGGTGTTCAAGAGTTGATGAAGCTTGCGATCCTTGACATCAGAAAGGAAGAAACCACGATAGAGTTCCCCTTGTCCTCACCTTTCACCCCACCAGCCTCCACATTCAACGGATCATCCTCCGCCATTTCCGCCACCTCCAGCGTGATCCCACCACCAAACGCATCTTCCCCTCACCTCCCCTTTCAGCATTCCGCAGGGACCGCTCCCTCCGCGACACCCTAGTCCACTCCTCTACCACCCCCAGCACCCCTTCCCCTTTGCCCGGCACCTTCCCGTGCAAGCGCAGGCGATGCAACACATGCCCTTATACCTCCCCTCTTCCCACTGTCCAGGGCCCCAAACACCCCTTCCAGGTGAAACAGCGATTTACTTGTACTTCCTGCAATTTAGTATACTGTATTCGCTGCTCACGATGTGCTCTCCTCTACATTGGGGAGACCAAACGCAGATTGGGTGACCGCTTTGCGGAACACCTCCGTTCAGTCCGTAAGGGGGACCCCGAGCTTCCGGTCGCCTGTCACTTTAATTCACCGCTTCACTCCCACTCTGACCTCACCGTCCTCGGCCTCTTGCATTGTTCCACGGAAGCGCAGCGTAAGCTCGAAGAACAGCACCTCATCTTTCGTTTAGGCACACTACAGCCCTCTGGACTCAATATCGAGTTCAACAATTTTAGATCATAACCTTAGCCCCAATCACATTTATATTTTATTTTTTCATCCACCCTTTTATTTGCCCCCCCCTCCTTTTTTTTTCCCTCCTAGAAGCTGGCAGCTGTCCTTCATTCTGCCAGTGGATTTCACACTTCTTTCAGCCTTAACCTGTCACATTAACACCACCTCTTGCCTTGAATATCTCTTAATGTCTCTTAATGTCTCTTAATCTCTCCTTTTGTTCTTTCATCCCCTCCCCCTTTTCCCAGCTTTATCCTTGCCATAAATCTATTTGATTTCCGTCTGTTTCCAGTTCTGATGAAAGGTCTTCGACCTGAAACGTTAACTCTGTTTCTCTCTCCACGGATGCTGCCTCGCCTGCTGAGTTTTTCCAGCATTTTCTGTTGTTATTTCCTGACTATACCATATCCTGTTTGAGAGTGGGTATCAGAGTGACTGCACCAGGCCATTTAGGAGAGGGAGAGTGTGTGAGCAGGTATGGGTCTTGTTGACAATTTGTACTAAGACCTGTATGGGAGTGGCTATAGAGTCATAGCAGTTTACAGCCCAGGTGGAGACCACTTGGGGGTTTAACAAAGAGTGAGGACTATAAAAGTCTTCAGTAAGACATAGACAGGATATCAGAATGGGCACATAGGTGGCAGATACAATTGAAAGTGAATTAGCCTGAGGAAATAGATAGGGAGGAAATTGGAGCACACACTAAAAGGAAAGATACTGAAGGGAAAGGATGAACAGAGACCCAGGGGTTCAAATACATAATTCTCTGTGTGAGTACAGGTAGATAAAGCCATAAAAAAGGTTAACATTATCATGGGTCTTATAAATAGAGGTATAGAATACCAGAGTGAAGAAGTAATAATAAATTAGTATGCAACATTGGTTAGGTCACAGTTAGAGTGGGCACCCAATTATGGAAAGGATAGTAAAGCCAAGGTCTAGCATAGATTCACCAGGACAATGCCAGGGATGAGAAAATAAATTTAGGAGGAGAGAATTGAGATGGTGGGACTATTTCCATTGGAGCAGAGAAGGCTAAGAGGCAATTTAATGGATATTTTTAAATTATGAAGGGTTTTGAATAAGGAAAGACTATTACCTTCAGTTGGGGAGTCAGGATCAGGGATCATCTATTTAAAATTGTCAGAAAGAGAGTGAAGACAAAAGCTGGAAGAAATGTTCTGACACAGAGGGTTATTGGAACATGGAGCATTTTGCCACAGGGAGTGGTTGAGGCAGGGACTGTTGCACCCTTTAAGGAAAAAAATGGATAAATATTTGAAGCAGGGCAACGGGATTAGTTTTGGATTGTTCCAGCAAACAACTTGCACATACACGATGGGCTGAATGGCCTCCTTCTGTGCCGGAAATTTCTATGGTTCCCATTGTGCCTGTGCCAGATCCCTGAAAGAACTATCCACTTACTCCCATTCCCCTGTCCTTTCCCCATACCCAGTTAAACTTTTCTTTTTCCAGCATTTATTCACTTCCCTTTTAAAAGCTGTTATGGATTCTGCTTCTATCGCTGTTTTTGGTGGAGTATTCCATGCCCTAACAATCCTTTGTGCAATAGATTTCTCCTACATTTATGCCCTCTAGTTACTGAGTCGCCAACCAGTGGAAACGTTTTTTTCCTATTTACCTTCTCAAAATAGACTTTGCATGTGTTGCACTTTCAAGTGAAATAGATGGTTTGGCACAAGATGTTCAGATATTTAGAGACATACTAGTCGACTTAGGTAACAGAGAGGGTTGATGAGGGCAATGCGGTTGATCTGGTGTACATGGACTTACAAAAGGCGTTTGATAAAGTGCCACATAATAGGCTTGCCAGCAAAGTTGAAGCCCATGGAATAAAAGGGACAGTGGCAGCATGGATACGGAATTGGCTAAGTGACAGAAAACAGAGTAGTGATGAACGGTTGTTTTTAGGACTGGAGGAAGGTATACAGTGGTGTTCCCCGGGGTCGGTACTAGGACCACTGCTTTTCTTGATATATATTAATGACTTGGACTTGGGTGTACAGGGCACAATTTCAACATTTGCAGATGAGACAAAACTTGGAAGTATAGTGAACAGTGAGGAGGATAGTGATAGACTTCAGGAAGACATAGACAGGCTGGTGGAATGGGCGGACACGTGGCAGATGAAATTTAACGCAGAAAATGTGCGAAGTGATACATTTTGGTAGGAAGAACGAGGAGATGCAATATAAACTAAAGGTACAATCCTAAAGTGGGTGCAGGAACAGAGAGACCTGGGGGTATATGTGCACAAATCGTTGAAGGTGGCAGGGCAGGTTGAGAAAGAAATTAAAAATGCATACAGGGTCCTGGGCTTCATAAATAGAGAGGTCACACAACACCAGGTTATAGTCCAACAGTTTTATTTGAAATCACAAGCTTTCGGAGCTTACTACTCCTTCGTCGGGTGAAGTAAAAAGATACAGAATCGCCAAAGCATATATAGATAGAGAACAATGCATGTGTACCTTACAATTGCAGACAACTAAATTAAATCATCCTGACTATCTGCCGAGGTGTGATAAAGTTAATCAGGTCAGCCAGCAAGGTACCACATCAAAGACATAGCAAGATACAACTGAGACAATGAGGTGGAGTCGCAGGGGGTCTAACGTGTCAAAAGCTGCCGTCTGTATGTAAAACGATAAGCTTTAAAATTTTTACTTTTTTACTGGGAAAATTTTTACCTGATTAACTTTATCACACCTCGGCAGATAGTCAGGATGATTTAATTTAGTTGTCTGCAATTGTAAGGTACACATGCATTGTTCTCTATCTATATATGCTTTGGCGATTCTGTATCTTTTTACTTCACCCGACGAAGGAGTAGTAAGCTCCGAAAGCTTGTGATTTCAAATAAAACTGTTGGACTATAACCTGGTGTTGTGCGACCTCTCAATTTTGTCCACCCCAGTCCAACACCGGCATCTCCGCATCACATTCATAAATAGAGGCATAGAGTACAAAAGCAAGGAAGTTATGATGAACCTGTATAAAACACTTGTCTGACCTCAGCTGGAGTATTGTGTCCAATTCTGGGCACCACACTTTAGGAAGGTTGTGAAGGCCTTAGAGAGGGTGCAGAAAAGATTTACGAGAATGGTTCCAGGGATGAGGGATTTCAGTTATGTGGATAGACTGAAGAAGCTGGGGTTGTTCTCCTTAGAGCAGAGAAGGTTGAGAGGAGATTTGATAGAGGTGTTCAAAATCATGAGGGGTCTGGACAGAGTAGATAGAGAGAAACTGTTCCCATTGGCGAAGGGTCGCGAACCAGAGGACACAGATTTAAGGTGATTGGCAGAAGAACCAAAGGCGACATGAGGAAAAACTTTTTTACGCAGTGAGTGGTTAGGATCCTGAATACGCTGCCTAAAAGGGTGGTGGAGGCAGATTCAATCGTGGCTTTCAAAAGGGAATTGGATAAGGACCTGAAGGAAAAAAAATTGCAGGGCTATGGGGAAAGTGCGGGGGAGTGGGACTGGCTGAAGTGCTCTTGCAGAGAGTTGGCACGGGCTTGACGGGCCGAATGGCCTCCTTCTGTGCTGTAACCATTCTATGATTCTATGTCCTCTCATGCACTGCACATGAGAAGTCAAGATCAAGTGTATTCCTCAGGTGAAGCAAGGGTAGAGGCTAGGGGAATAATTGGACCAGGCTGCTCAGACATAATTCAGTTCCTATTTTAAATGTATCCATTTTGTCCTCATTTGTATATAATACTATGATTTGATATTACTTACAGTTAAAGTGCAAAACTTACAGCAATTTGAAAAGTAGAGTTGGTTGTAGCATGAGGGTTTCTCTGCAGTACAGATTGAGGAGCTGGAGATGCAAAACCGAGGCTCTACAGTGACACCACTGGCAGGAGAGTGCAACTACAGCGTGACAAGTCTACATAGCAATGCCCATTATATATGAATTTATAATGGAAAAGTTTACACAGAAGTATGACAAAAAGTGACAACAAGAATTGTGTGTAGCTGTAAAATATTTTGCTATATTATAGATATACCAGTGGACCTACGTGGCATTGCTTATGGTGAGTCAGAGGGTATGGTAGAGGTGTGTGAGATGTGGCAAGACACAGTGAAATAAGTGGACAGCGATAAAGTGATTTTTCATTGGCTCAAATTTCGTAGTAACCAATCAGAAAAACATGCCAGTTTTTTTGTGCTACGAACATATTTATACGGTAACATAGTAATGTTTCAGGCAGAATACCATTGGTCCATCTAGTCTGCCCTTCCAAACCTCCACCAGGTGCAATACTGCCATTCTAGAACTAATAGCCCTTATCCCTTTTACTAACTGGAATTCAGCCAGCCCTTTTTTAAACCCCGCCGGGTTTCTGTTCCACTGTTAATCTGTTCCACATATCTATCAGTCCACATACTGACAAAATGCTACCTATCCATCTTTCGGATGAGACGTTCAACCAAGGCTCGCCGCTCAGGTGGATGTGAAAGATCCCAGGGCACTATTCGAAGAAGAGCACGGGAGGTCATGAAAGGTGTTATATAAATGCGAGTCTTTCTTTTCTTTAAATCTCCTATTTCTCCAACATCTTAACTCCAAGCTGAGTACCCTAGTGCTCAAACCCAACACCCAACAGAAGAACTTTCTAATTTCTCCATATTCGTGAAAATCTTAATACTATCAACTTCTCCCTCATCCCCATCTTCCCCAGAGAGTAAAGTCCCAGGGTAGACAATTGTTGCTCCTAATCCAGGTCTTTAAGTTCAGTAATCAGCCCCATGGCCCACCTCAGGGTTCTCTCCAGTCATTCTATATCCTTTCTGTAATGCAGACCAAAACTGAAGACGGTATTCAGACACAATCTCACCATGGCCAGATGCAATCTCAACATCACCTCCTTGTACCTATAAGGTGGACCCCTTAACTTTATATCCCAACATTTTACTTTGCATTCTTCACTGCCTGTTAACACTGAACCATCAATTTGAATTAGCTACCCACCCAAACCCCCAGATCTCTTTCCTGCTCTGTTACCTCAAACACATTGGGCCAGAAAGTCGGCTCTTGTCGGGTGAGTACGCGCTGTGTACTCACCCGTAAGGCCACCTGAAGTGCCGGTTTCCTGCATGCACTGCGCATGCGCGGGAAACCGGAACTTCCGTTCCCCTGAAGGAAGGGGTTCAGAAGTCGAACGCGTGCGCGGGAGAGGCAGCGCGCACGCAGCGAACTTCGTTTTTTATTAGGTTTCTCCGTGAGGGTAAGTATGAGAAGCTGCGCTTTTAAAAAGGAGGCGCAAGGCCTGTTTTTAACAAGGTAAGTGGTTAATTAAGTACAATTTAAACATTTTTTCAACAGGTTTATCTTTTTTACATACTTTAAAGAAAGGTAAGTTTATTTTTCGCACAGTTAAAAAGTTTAATTAATTTTTTCAAAAATTAAAATTTTTGTTTAAAGTAGTTAATTTATGTAATTTATAGTTATTTTAAAAATGTGATGGTTTTTAAAAAATTATTTGAAGTTTTAGTGTGGTTTTGGGGCCGATCTCTATTCATAGATTTGACAGGTCTTCCTGTCAAATCTATGAATGAAAATTCCCTGCTACGATTGGCTCTCCATGACCCACATGATCCCAGGGGACGCTTCGAACTAACTGCGCCCCTGAGATACACAAGCACTGCGCGCCGGCAGCTGCAGGAGGCCCAGGACCCGAATTCGTCGTCGGCCCGAAGTACAACGGCAGGCGCGGTAGGTAAGTACGCGCGCGATCCTTGCACCCGCAGGAAGCCGGAGAGCCGAATTTCTGGCCCATTATTGTTTAATGTGTAATCCACATTTTTATCACTTAAAATATAATGTCTGCTATATACAAGATTTTAAATATATTACTAGGTGGCTCTCCTGTGTTGTTCTCATAGTGAGTTGGAGGTTAAGCTGGTGGAAGGGGTGTTGGGGTAGAGGGAGTGGGAGACGGGTGCACATGACCCACGGAAGGATTTTGGAAAGAAGTTTGTGCGAGGGGTGCTGCGTTTTATCAAATTATTGTGTAAAAATAAGTACAGGGTACAAGACCTTAAAACAGGGACTGAATTATTTCTGCATGCCCTCATCCAATCAACCCTGCCCATTCACCTGAATATTACACTTGCTCTTCACTTCCAGTCCAGGTAAGATGCTATATTGCACAAATAAGCAGCCCCTTGAATTAATTTTTTTTTGTGCAAAATTACATCAGATAAAGTTGAGAAGTTCATGCTTTATGTTGCCGTGATATTTTTATACATAAAACATTTTACAAAATTATTGTTACTTTCAGTGTTGTGGTAATGACTCCTGGCTTTTAGTCTGACACTTCTTTTTCATCATCAAATTGCGGGGGGGTGGGGGGGGGGGGGGAGAAATGGGACTTGCAAACAGTAAGTTATGTGAATGGCTAATCTGGCTGTCAGTCATAATAAAGGTCATGGCGCGCTACATCCCTTCCTCCTCCCCGGCACCAAAATGCAGTGGTGTTAATTAGAATCAGGAGGGAGACAACTTAACCTTCGGGGCCAACATGAAAAGTGACAGGGCCTGCTGTGAGTATCATGGACAACAATCCACTGGGAGGAAGAGAGGACCAGTAGGAATAAAGGCAACAAAGCTTAACTTATTATTTGAAGCTCTCGGTAAATACTCCAAATTACGTCCCAGGCTCCCAACACGGGAGTTGACTTCTGCAGGAAAACATTTCCAAAGATTTATAACATTGAATAAAATGAAGAATTTTACTCCAAATTGTCTCATTTGTAATATTCTAAGTGCTACATGGTACATTTCCAGGTAGCTGCAAAAGTAAGATGGTGGCTCAAACCAACTTCACAACATTATTTGACTGATTTGATTGGTTGGTTTCTGCCACTTTGCCAGTTTGGGATCGGTAACTTTGAAAAATAACAAGCAATTTGATTGCATAGTTTTCTGCTGCTTACTCATTTCCCATCGGTACTTACTCAATGATTTTGATTTGTTGACATTGAGCCAATCAGACATTTTGGCCGGAATCTTTACCTTGGAGTCGGGTTGCGTGTGTGTGGGCCGCGTAGCGGGTCGGGAACCCAAAGACGTGAACAGCGCGTTCTGCACTGCGCGTTTAACACAATGGCCCCAATTAAAACAGTCATGCGAGTTTCCTGGCCCAATTAAATGGAGCGGGTCAGATGACGTCATCGATGACTCGTTTTCAGCGTGGATATTTAAAGCAGCCTTGCACACATCTCATTTGAAGGTTGATGTAGGAGTGTAGAAGGAGGTTTCCAGAGGTCTCAATAACGTGATAATACTTATAAAACTGTGGGTCATGGAGACAAGCTAGAGGGCCGTGCCAAGATTCACCTATGCCTCCCTGGAAGTTCTGGTGCAGGCAGTAAGAGCACGCAGAGAGGACCTCTTCCCTGGCGATCGACACAAACGACCACCCAAAGACACAAAAAGGGCATGGCTGGAGATCGCAGAGGAGGTCAGCAGCAGGGAGAACATGGATCCAGTGCCGGGAAAGATTCAATGATCTAACGAGGTCAGGAAAGGTGAGTGCAATGCCACACTCACCTACATCCTGATGTGCCTGTCACCACAACCCCATCACTCTGCTATCCCAAGCCTACTCCTGCACATCATTCCTCACACCAACCTACCTTGCAGGCACACCCAACCCTCTCTGTCTATGTACCTACTCACATCCCCATCTGACTAACCAGCACTGACACTCACCCTCATTCTAATGCAATCATAGCAAGTAACACCACAGAAGGAGGCCATTTGGCAATGGCACCCCACTCCATCATAGTCACCCTCGACAGATGTAGCCCATCCATTCCTTACACTCATTCCATCACTCTCACTCAAACTTCTCTTCTTTCTCTCCTTGCAGGAGAAGCAAGTCCACAACAACAGGAACAGGCAGAGAACCGGAGGTGACCATCCAGTCTTTAGTCAATTGACTCCAGCAGAGGAGAAGGCCCTGGAAAGCTCTGGAGTTGCAAAGCTGCTGGCGGTGGGAGACGGAGAGAGGGGGACATCCCAGCAACCTGGTGACAAAATTAAATGTCATACAGCCACATGGCGTACAGCAGTCACCCATATGGAGACTGATGTCAGCATCCAGTGAAATGTCATCACGTGCATAATGGTAACGTTACCCATTCTTGATATGACACTTCCAATTCATCTCTTTACTCTCCCACAGGTCCATCAGGTGCTGCACCACCCCCCCCCCACCCACCCCTCACTGTCCAGCCGGAGGAAGATGACTCCTCAGAAGAAGCTCCAGACTCTGAGCGTGCACCGTCAGCAGATCTAAGTGCACCCAGCACCACACAGATATGCACACCTCATGCCATAGAGTAGTGTTGTCACCTAATGTCTCTCACAAGTGAGCAAGAGCCGATGGTGTTGACAGGGACAGCAGTGGAGACCCTCGCCGGAGTGGGGAGGGATGCTCCAAGCTCTGCTGAGCTGCATGCAGATGCTGAACCTCGGGGGCCATCATGAAAGAGGGCGATCTTGGAGGGGCAGCAAAAATTGCATGAGGCTCTGGCAGCTTTTACAGCCACGATGTGTGATACTGTACAGAGAATGGAGGAGTCACTCTCCAACATGAGCACCACTGTGTCGCAGGCGATGGCGACAATGTGCTGTTCCATGGAAAGGATGGCCACCTGCATGGAGCAGCAAATGTGCCAGTCACATGAGCACATGCTAGCTGTGGACAACAGATGGCAGACACTCATAGACCTCATCTCGAGGAGGGATATAAATGTAGACTTGGGCGTTCATCGCCCACTGCTGTGCAGCAAGGTGCTCTCCAGCTCCTTCCTAGCAGGGACGTGCAGGTGGCCCATGAGAGGGATGATGGTGAGAGGGGACATGGAAGTGGGGGCTCTTCTCAAAGCGCTCCCACTTCTCTCCTGTTGCCATCCTCTCTGTCAGAACCCCAGATGCTTCCTCGGATCCCGATGGCCGAGTCTGCCCCTGCACAGTTGCAGGAGGAGCAGTCTTTGGCGGGGCCCTCACAGACTCCAAAATCCAAAGGACATCCGCCAAAAGTGTCAAAGCAGTCGCAGCAGGGAAGTGAGCAGCCTGCCTCCACCTCTGCTGAAGCCACAGGGGTTGCACCTCATAGAAGTACTCGGAAAAGAAAAAAACCACAATCCTAGATGCACCTGGGTGTATGAAAAAATGTTAGTGATAAGTTTCAGTTATATTTATGACACAGATAAATATATTTCTTTGCACCACTTTCCGGTCTTGTCCATTTTTGCCTGCTACCTGGGAAGTGGCCTTGTCACTTGGAGTGAATGGTGAGACATTACTTAACCTCGAGCTATGGGGGTTTGGGTGAGAGGAATGGCTTGGTCATTGTAGGGCTGCTTTGTGGTGTTGTTTGAGGGGCTGGCGGGGGAGACTTAGTACAGCATGTGGCAGCCATATGGGTGCATTGGAGCAAGTTAGGTAAATCTGGCCATTATGAGGCCATCCCAGGCCTCCCGGGCAGCAATGTGCGCCTCTGCTGGTGCCATCTCCATCTCAGGTTCTTCCTCCTCCTCCTCCTCGTCTTCCACCTGTTCCTCCTCCTCCTTTGAAGAGGCTGTGCGCTCTGTGCCTTGCTCCTCTGCAGCTCCAATCCTCGCTGCTGTGCTATGTTGTGCAGCGTGCAGCAAACGACGATTCTAGAGACTCTGGCTGGTGTGTACTGAAGGGCTCCTCCAGATCTGTCAAGGTATCTGAAGTGCATCTTCAGCATGCCTACTGCTTGCTCTATGACACATCTGGTGGACATGTGGCTCTCATTATAAAGCTCCTGGGCCCCAGTACTTGGCCTCCTCAAAGGTGTCATGACCCACATCTTCAGTGGATAGCCCTTGTCTCCAAGCAGCCAGCCGGTAAGTCTGTTTGGAGGTGTGAAGAGCTGAGGGAGGGTGGACTGGTTCAGCACGAAAGAGTCATGACAGTTGCCAGGGAATCTGCGCACACATGCATGATGATCTTTTTATGGTTGCAGACGAGCTGCACATTGAGGGAGTGGAAGCCCTTGCGGTTCACAAGCACTTCTGGGTGATGATGGGGTGCCTTGATGACCACAGGTGTGCAGTCGATGACCCCCTCCACCTGTGGGAAGTCAGCCAGAGCCGCAAAGCCGAGCACCCGCTCAGTAACACTGGCTTCATCAGTGGCAAAGTTGACATAATTGGCTGACATGTCAAACATGGCATCGGTGACCTGGGTGATGCATCTCTGGGCGGCCTACTGCGAAATCCTGCAAATGTCTGCTGCAGATCCCTGGAAGGAGCTTGAGGTGAAGAAGTTGAGGGTGGTGGTGACTTTAACAGCCACTGGTAAGGCGTGTCCACCAGGTCCTCTGGGCAGCAGATCTTGTTTTAGCAAGCTACAAATGTCTGTGACAACCTGGGGCGATAGTCAGAGTCTCCTGAAGCACTGCTGCTCAGTTACATCCAGGAAGCTCATAGAGTCATAGAGTCATAATGGCACAGAAGGAGGCCATTTGGCCCATCGAGTCCATGCCAGCTCTCTGGAGCAAACCAGTCAGTCCCATTCCCCCGCTCTAACCCCGTAGCCCTACTATTTTATTTCCCTCAAGTGCCTATCCAGTCTCCCCTTGAAAACATTTCCGTCAGCAGCGAATTCCAGGTCCTCACCACTCGCTGCGTAAAAAAGTTTTTCCTCACGTCCCCCCCGTATCTCTTGCCCAAAACCTTGAATCTGTGTCCCCTATTCCTTGTACCATCAACTGGTGGGAACAGCCTTTCCCCGTCTAGCCTATCCAAACCCGTCATAATCTTGTACACCTCTACCAAATCACCCTGCAACCTCCTTTGCTCTAATGAAAACAAATCCAGCTTCTCCAACCTGTCCTGGTAGCTAAGATCCCCCATCCCCGGAACCATTCTGGTAAATCTCCTCTGCACCCTCTCAAGTGCCTTCACATCCTTCCTAAAGTGTGGTGACCAGAACCGGACGCAATACTCCAGTTGTGGCCTGACTGAGCGAGGGAGTGAATGACAGAGCGAGGGAGTGAATGACAGAGAGAGGGAGAGAATGACTGAGCGAGGGAGTGAGTGACAGAGCGAGGGAGTGAATGACAGAGCGAGGGAGAGAATGACTGAGCGAGGGAGTGAGTGACTGAGCGAGGGAGTGAATGACAGAGCGAGGGAGTGAATGACAGAGTGAGGGAGTGAATGAGTGAGTGAGGGAGTGAATGACAGAGAGAGGGAGAGAATGACTGAGCGAGGGAGTGAGTGACAGAGCGAGGGAGTGAATGACAGAGCGAGGGAGAGAATGACTGAGCGAGGGAGTGAGTGACTGAGCGAGGGAGTGAATGACAGAGCGAGGGAGAGAATGACTGAGCGAGGGAGTGAGTGACAGAGCGAGGGAGTGAATGACAGAGTGAGGGAGTGAATGACTGAGCGAGGGAGTGAATGAGTGAGCGAGGGAGTGAGTGACAGAGCGAGGGAGTGAATGAGTGAGCGAGGAGTGAATGACTGAGAGAGGGAGAGAATGACAGAGTGAGGGAGTGAATGACTGAGCGAGGGAGTGAATGACTGAGCGAGGGAGTGAGTGGCAGAGCGAGGGAGTGAATGAGTGAGCGAGGGAGTGAGTGACAGAGCGAGGGAGTGAATGAGTGAGTGAGGAGTGAATGAGTGAGCGAGGGAGTGAATGAGTGAGCGAGGGAGAGAATGAGTGAGCGAGGGAGTGAATGAGTGAACGAGGGAGAGAATGAGTGAGCGAGGGAGAGAATGAGTGAGCGAGGGAGTGAATGAGTGAGCGAGGGAGTGAATGACAGAGCGAGGGAGTGAATGAGTGAGCGAGGAGTGAATGAGTGAGCGAGGGAGTGAATGAGTGAGCGAGGGAGAGAATGAGTGAGCGAGGGAGAGAATGAGTGAGCGAGGGAGAGAATGAGTGAGCGAGGGAGTGAATGAGTGAGCGAGGGAATGAATGACAGAGCGAGGGAGTGAATGAGTGAGCGAGGGAGTGAATGACAGAGCGAGGGAGTGAGTGACAGAGCGAAGGAGTGAATGAGTGAGCGAGGAGTGAATGAGTGAGCGAGGGAGTGAATGAGTGAGCGAGGGAGTGAATGAGTGAGCGAGGGAGAGAATGAGTGAGCGAGGGAATGAATGAGTGAGCGAGGGAGTGAATGACAGAGCGAGGGAGTGAATGAGTGAGCGAGGGAGTGAATGAGCGAGGGAGTGAATGAGTGAGCGAGGGAGAGAATGAGTGAGCGAGGGAGTGAATGAGTGAGTGAGGGACTGAATGACAGAGCGAGGGAGTGAATGAGTGAGCGAGGGAGTGAATGAGTGAGCGAGGGAGTGAATGAGTGAGCGAGGGAGTGAATGACAGAGCGAGGGAGTGAATGACTGAGCGAGGGAGTGAATGACTGAGCGAGGGAGTGAATGAGTGAGCGAGGGAGTGAATGAGTGAGCGAGGGAGTGAATGAGTGAGCGAGGGAGTGAATGAGTGAGCGAGGGAGTGAATGAGTGAGCGAGGGAGAGAATGAGTGAGCGAGGGACTGAATGACAGAGCGAGGGAGTGAATGAGTGAGCGAGGGAGTGAATGAGTGAGCGAGGGAGTGAATGAGTGAGCGAGGGAGAGAATGAGTGAGCGAGGGACTGAATGACAGAGCGAGGGAGTGAATGAGTGAGCGAGGGAGTGAATGAGTGAGCGACGGAGTGAATGAGTGAGCGAGGGAGTGAATGAGTGAGCGAGGGAGTGAATGACTGAGCGAGGGAGTGAATGAGTGAGCGAGGGAGTGAATGAGTGAGCGAGGGAGAGAATGAGTGAGCGAGGGAGAGAATGAGTGAGCGAGGGAGTGAATGACTGAGCGAGAGAGTGAATGAGTGAGCGAGGGAGTGAATGAGTGAGCGAGGGAGTGAATGAGTGAGTGAGGGAGTGAATGAGTGAGCGAGGGAGTGAATGAGTGAGCGAGGGAGTGAATGACAGAGCGAGGGAGTGAATGAGTGAGCGAGGGAGTGAATGAGTGAGCGAGGGAGTGAATGAGTGAGCGAGGGAGTGAATGAGTGAGCGAGGGAGTGAATGAGCGAGCGAGGGAGTGAATGAGTGAGCGAGGGAGTGAATGACTGAGGGAGTGAATGAGTGAGCGAGGGAGTGAATGAGTGAGCGAGGGAGTGAATGACTGAGTGAGGGAGTGAATGAGTGAGCGAGGGAGTGAATGAGTGAGCGAGTGAGTGAATGAGTGAGCGAGGAGTGAATGAGTGAGCGAGGGAGTGAATGAGTGAGCGAGGGAGTGAATGAGTGAGCGAGGGAGAGAATGAGTGAGCGAGGGAGTGAATGAGTGAGCGAGGGAGTGAATGAGTGAGCGAGGGAGTGAATGACTGAGTGAGGGAGTGAATGAGTGAGCGAGGGAGTGAATGACTGAGCGAGGGAGTGAATGACTGAGCGAGGGAGTGAATGAGTGAGCGAGGGAGTGAATGACTGAGCGAGGGAGTGAATGACAGAGCGAGGGAATGAATGAGTGAGCGAGGGAGTGAATGAGTGAGCGAGGGAGTGAATGACTGAGCGAGGGAGTGAATGACAGAGCGAGGGAGTGAATGACTGAGCGAGGGAGTGAATGACAGAGCGAGGGAGTGAATGACTGAGCGAGGGAGTGAATGACAGAGCGAGGGAGTGAATTGCTGGATGAGGAAGTGAATGAGGGAATGAATGAGTGAGGGAATGAATGAGTGAGCGAATGAATGGCAGAGGGTGTGAATTACTGAATGAGCGAGTGAATGAGTGAGTGAGGGAATAAATAACTGAATGTGGGCGTGAATGACTGAGTGAGGAAGTAAATAGTAATGGTTATATTTCAAGCCTTTTTTAAGCATGAGTGAAAAGAAATAACTATATTAAGGTTTTAAATCCGATATAATATAGTCTATTCCTCTTAAGTCAAAGTTACTTAACTCAACTTAACTGATAATTCAAAATTGTAGCACTATATTCCAACATCGCTGTGTTATTTGTGTTGTTTGATTCGAAATTATTGGATATTTAATTTTTTGTACTGCAGAAGAAGACTTTGAATTATCAGCAGACTGTATACAGTAACACTCTGCAGTGTAGTCTCTTCATAAACCTGTCAGTCTGTCTGTATAAGTAAGTTTCTAATGTCCATAACACTCCAGACCCCTCACTTTCAATAAAACATCAACTCGTTACAACTGAACACTTTAAATAAAGTACAAACAGAAACAGAACCCCCGTCTTTTCCTGACTTGTTTTTCAGGAGAAGCCAAGCAGCTGCAAATCTCCAGCAAGTTTCCAACAGAAAGCAGCAATGAGCCTGCAGTTGACCTCAGGACCGATCAAATCACTTCCCCACACCGGGTACCTGAAGAGTGGCCTTAAAGGGCCAGGCCAGGTTAGCAGTTAAACATGCTTCAGACCCCAGACTACCTGTGAGTACTGCCAGAGCCGAGCGACGAGATGCCACTAAGTGGCTTTGATAAGATATATCGTGAAGACAGGATAGTAGGATCACAGGTCAGAAGTACAAACTAGTGGAAAGTAAATTTAAATCAGATACCAGAAGGAACTTCTTCACATTAAGAAAGATACATGTCGATAATAATCTGTGAGCTGGAGGAGCACAGACATGGTTGATCAGGTCTTTCAAAACGCAGTTGGATGCTGAGCCAGGAGAATTAGTGTGACAGAGCTGAGTGGCCTTTTCTCATCTTTCTCCACTTTTCTTTCTATCCCTTTCAGCCGTGACTCAGCGGTAGCATAATTGTCACTGAGTCAGAGGTTGTGGGTTCAATCCCCACTGCAGGAATTGGGCACCAATCCAGGCTGACACTCCAGGGCAGTGCTGAGGGAGCGCTGCAATGTCGGAAATGCCATGTTTCGGATGAGACGTTAAACCGAGGCCCCGTCTGCCCTCTCAGGTGGATGTAAACGATCCCACAGCACTATTTTGAGCAGGGACAATCTCCCCGGTGCCCTGGCCAACATTTATCCCTCAACCAGCATCACTAAAAGAGATTATCTCGTTGCCGTTTTTTGGGACCTTGCTTTGCGCAAATTGACTGCTGTCTGTGCCGACAAAACAAGAAATACTGCGCTTCAAAAGGACCTCATTTGCTGCGAAATTCTTCGGGATGTCCTGAGGATGTGAAAGGTGCTATATAAATGCAAGTTTGTTCATTCTCCGTGACAGCTTGTTATCAAAGGAGCAAGTGAGACAAACAGTTGTAGGAACCAGTCTTACCCAGGAGAGGGCAGCAGAGTATCAATTTAAACAGCTTGGGAGCAGAACTCGCATAATTATTCTACCTCAGATTGGATCTTGGAGGTGGTGGTGTTCCCATGTGCCTGTCGGCATTCCACTGGCCAGAGGAATGAAAGGTTGAACAGTCCGTCCTCCTCTTCTCCTTTTGATTTCTTGCTGGGTTCCAAGGATGTTGAATAGACCATTTGTACTAGTGGCGTATTAGTAGTGCCCTCCACTTGTGGGGGCCATTAATGGTACCTTGGCTGCAGTGTCCCGGGGTAACTGACTGCAGTGTCCCGGGGTAACTGACTGTAGTATCCCGGGGTAACTGACTGTAGTGTCCCGGGGTAACTGACTGTAATGTCCCGGGGTAACTGACTGTAATGTCCTGGGGTAACTGACTGTAGTGTCCCGGGGTAACTGACTGTAATGTCCCGGGGTAACTGACTGTAGTGTCCCGGGGTAACTGACTGTAGTGTCCCGGGGTAACTGACTGTAATGTCCCGGGGTAACTGACTGTAATGTCCCGGGGCAACTGACTGTAGTGTCCCGGGGTAACTGACTGTAGTGTCCCGGGGTAACTGACTGTAATGTCCCGGGGTAACTGACTGTAATGTCCCGGGGTAACTGACTGTAATGTCCCGGGGTAACTGACTGTAGTGTCCCGGGGTAACTGACTGTAGTGTCCCGGGGTAACTGACTGTAGTGTCTCGGGGTAACTGACTGTAATGTCCCGGGGTAACTGACTGTAATGTCCCGGGGTAACTGACTGTAATGTCCCGGGGTAACTGACTGTAATGTCCCGGGGTAACTGACTGTAATGTCCCGGGGTAACTGACTGTAGTGTCCCGGGGTAACTGACTGTAGTGTCCCAGGGTAACTGACTGTAATGCTCTTCAGTGCCAGGCAATGACTATCTCCAACAAGAGAGAGTCTAACCACTGCCCCTTGACATTCAACGGCATTACCATCGCCGAATCTCCCACCATCAACATCCTGGGGGGTCACCATTGACCAGAAACTTAACTGGACCAGCCACATAAATACTGTGGCAACAAGAGCAGGTCAGAGGCTGGGTATTCTGCGGCGAGTGTCTCCCCTCCTGACTCCCCAAAGCCTTTCCACCATCTACAAGGCACAAGTAAGGAGTGTGATGGAATACTCTCCACTTGCCTGGATGAGTGCAGCTCCAACAACACTCAAGAAGCTCGACACCATCCAGGACAAAGCAGCCCGCTTGATTGGCACCCCATCCACCACCTTAAACATTCACTCCCTACACCACCGGCGTACCGTGGCTGCAGTGTGTACCATCTACAAGATGCACTGCAGCAACTCGCCAAGGCTTCTTCGGCAGCACCTCCCAAACCCGCGACCTCTTCCACCTAGAAGGACAAGGGCAGCAGGCACATGGGAACACCACCACCTCCAAGTTCCCCTCCAAGTCACACACCATCCTGACTCGGAAGTATATCGGCCGATCTTTCATCATCACTGGGTCAAAATCCTGGAACTCCCTACCTAACAGCACTTTGGGAGTCCCTTCACTACACGGACTGCAGTGGTTCAAGAAGGCGACTCACCCCCACCTTCTCAAAGGCAGTTAGGGATGGGCAATAAATGCTGGCATTGCCAGCGACGCCATAATCCCATAAACGAATTGTAAAAAAAACTGGGTGTCGAGCCCGTAGTGTTAACTCACTGTGGTGCCTCGAGTGGTAACTGGCTGTGGTGCCTCGAGTGGTAACAGAATGTAGTGCACCTGGTGGTACTCTGTCTGTAGTGCCCCTACCGATAATTTGCTGTTGTGCCCCAATTCGCACTCTAACTGTGGAGCCTCAAGTTTTAGCTGGGTTGTCCTGCCCCTAACCTTAACTGACTGTACTGCCCCTAGTGGTAACAGACTGTAGTTCCCCTGGTGGTACCCTGGCTATAGTGCCTCTAGTGGTTACTGCATGTAGTGCCCCTTGCGTTAACTGACTGTATTCACCTGGCGGTAACTAACTGTAGCGCCTGTAAACATACTTGGCTCTAGTGGCTCTAATGGTACCATGGCGATAGAAACATAGAAGATAGGAGCAGGAGTAGGCCATTCGGCCCCTCGAGCCTGTTCCACCATTTCATGAGATCATGGCTGATCATCCAAATTCAGTACCCTGTCCCTGCTTTCTCCCCATATCCCTTGATCTCTTTAGCCTTAAGAAATATATCTAACTCCTTCTTGAATATATTTAATGAATTGGCCTCAACTGCCTTCTGTGGTAGAGAATTCCACAGGTTCACCACTCTCTGGGTGAAGAAATTCCTCCTCATCTCAGTCCTAAATGGCTTACCCCTTATCCTTAGACTGTGACCCCTGGTTCTGGACTGCCCGCCATCAGGAACATCCTTCCTGCATCTAGTCTGTCTAGTCCTGTTAGAATTTTATAAGTTTCAATGAGATCCCCTCTCATTCTTCTAAACTCTAGCGAATATAAGCCTAATCGACCCAATCTCTCTTCATACGTCATTCTTGCCATCCCAGGTATCAGTCTGGTGAATCTTTGCTGCACTCCCTCCATGGCAAGAATATCCTTCCTTAGATAAGGTGACCAAAACTGCACACAATATTCAAGGTGTGGTCTCAAGATAGTGCATGAATTTTAACTGGTTTATGTGCCGCTAGTGGTAATCTAGCTGTAGTACCCGTGAAGGTAACTGTCTGTAGTGCCTCTAGCAGGTACCGGACCGTAGTGCCCACTGGCGGCAATTTACTGTAGTGCACCTAGCGGTCGACTAGCTATAGTTGCCCTGAAGTGTATCGCACCTAGTGTTAACTCACTGTAGTCCTCCTAGTGGTAACTGACTGTACTGCCCCGAGTGGTAACTGACTGTACTGCCCCTAGTGGTAACTGACTGTACTGCCTCTAGTGGTAATTACAGAGGAGTTTCCCTGCTGTCTGCCACAGGGAAAGTCATCGCAAGAATCCTCCTCAATCGCTTTCTCCCAGTGGCCGAAGAGCTCCTCCCAGAGTCGCAATGCGGATTCCACCCACTAAGGGGCACAATGGACATAATCTTCACCGCACGTCAATTACAAAAGAAATGCAGGGAACAGCACCAACCGCTGTACATGGCCTTCTTTGATCTCACAAAGACCTTCGACACTGTCAACCGTGAGGAATTATGGAGTGTCCTCCGCAAATTCGGCTGCCCTCAAAAGTTTGTTACCATCCTCCGCCAGCTTCACGATGACATGCAAGCCGTGATCCTGACCAATGGTTCCACAACAGACCCAATTCACGTATGAACCGGGGTCAAGCAAGGCTGTGTCATCGCAACAACGCTCTTCTCGATCTTCCTTGCTGCAATGCTCCATCTCACCCTCAGTAAGCTCCCCGCTGGAGTGGAGCTAATTTACAGAACAAACGGGAAACTGTTCAACCTCCGTCGCCTCCAGTCCAGATCCAAGGTCGTCCCATCCTCTGTCATCGAATTACAGTATGCAGACGACGCTTGCATCTGCGCTCACTCGGAGGTCGAACTCCAAACCATCGTCAACACCTTCACCGAAGCGTACGAGAGCATGGGCCTCACACTAAACATCCGTAAGACAAAGGTCCTCTACCAACCTGCCCCCGCCACACAGTACTGCCCCCCGATTATCAAAATCCACGACAAGGCCTTGGACAACGTGGACCACTTTCCATACCTCGGGAGCCTACTGTCAACAAGGGCAGACGTCGACGACAAAGTCCAATACCGCCTTCAGTGTGCCAGTGCAGCCTTCGGTCGCCTGAGGAAGAAAGTGTTTGAAGACCAGGACTTCAAACCCGGCACTAAGCTCATGGTCTACAGAGCAGCAGTGATACCCGCCCTGCTGTATGCCTCAGAGACATGGACCATGTACAGCAGGCACCTCAAAGCACTGGAGAGGTACCACCAATGCTGCCTCCGCAAGATCCTGCAAATCCATTGGCAGGATAGACGCACCAACATCAGTGTTCTTGCTCAGGCCAACATCCCCAGCATCGAAGCTTTGACCACGCTCGATCAGCTCCGATGGACGGGTCACATTGTCCGCATGCCCGATACGAGACTCTCAAAACAAGCACTCTACTCGGAGCTCCGGCACGGCAAGAGAGCCCCAGGTGGGCAGAGGAAACGCTTCAAGGACACCCTCAAAGCCTCCTTGAAAAAGTGTAACATCCCCACCGACACCTGGGAATCCCTGGCCCAAGACCGCTCAAAGTGGAGGAGAAGCCGAACACCTCGAGTCTCTTCGCCGGGAGCAAGCAGAAGCCAAGCGCAGGCAGCGCAAGGAGCGCACGTCAACCCAAGCACCCCACCCACTTGCCCCTTCAACCACCGTCTGCTCCACCTGTGACAGAGACTGTAGGTCCCGCATTGGACTCATCAGTCACCTGAGAACTCATTTTTAATGTGGAAGCAAGTCATCCTCGGTTCCGAGGGTCTGCCTAAGAGACTAGCTATAGTTGCCCTGAAGTGTACCGCACTTAGTGTTAACTCACTGTAGTCCTCCTAGTGGTAACTGACTGTACTGCCCCTAGTGGTAACTGACTGTAATGCCCCTAGTGGTAACTGACTGTACTGCCCCTAGCAGTAACTGACTGTACTGCCCCTAGTGGTAACTGACTGTAATGCCCCTAGCGGTAACTGACTGTACTGCCCCTAGTGGTAACTGACTCTACTACCCCTAGTGGTAACTGACTGTACTACCCCTAGTGGTAACTGACTGTACTACCCCTAGTGGTAACTGACTGTACTGCCTCTAGCGGTAACTGACTGTACTACCCCTAGTGGTAACTGACTGTACTACCCCTAGTGGTAACTGACTGTACTGCCTCTAGTGGTAACTGACTGTACTGCCTCTAGCGGTAACTGACTGTACTGCCCCTAGCGGTAACTGACTGTACTGCCCCTAGCGGTAACTGACTGTACTGCCCCTAGCGGTAACTGACTGTACTGCCTCTAGTGGTAACTGACTGTAATGCCCCTAGTGGTAATTGACTGTACTGCCCCTAGCAGTAACTGACTGTACTACCCCTAGTGGTAACTGACTGTACTGCCTCTAGTGGTAACTGACTGTACTGCCCCTAGCGGTAACTGACTGTACTGCCCCTAGCGGTAACTGACTGTACTGCCTCTAGTGGTAAATGACTGTACTGCCTCTAGCGGTAACTGACTATACTGCCCCTAGCGGTAACTGACTGTACTGCCCCTAGCGGTAACTGACTGTACTGCCCCTAGCGGTAACTGACTGTACTGCCCCTAGTGGTAACTGACTGTAGTACAGGAAACTCTTTATTAACCGGCACCGACGGCACCGGCGTGGTGCCGGTTAATCAAACAGTCCGGATAATGGAGAGTTATATCTCCCAACGTACGAGAGCCCCGTACACACTGACATGCGCCTGCATTCGGAGCTCCGTCTCCCCAGGGACCGCCAGCTGACCATCTGTCGTGTCCGCTGCCTACCCGGGCTGCACATTCCCCTCCCAATCTACATGCTCCGATACAAGGCAAATGCCTCGGGGTTTTTTTTAAAAGTTATTTTTAGAGGAGAGATGAAGGAAAACCCCGGTTACCTACTCAAGAATTTTGCCGGTTAAGAGAGATTTCCGGTTATTTGGGTGCCGGTTAAAAGAGAGTTTCCTGTACCTCTAATAAGAACATAAGAAATAGGAGCAGGAGTAGGCCATACGGTCCCTCGAGCCTGCTCCGCCATTCAATAAGATCATGGCTGATCTTCTACCTCAACTCCACTTCCCCGCCCGATCTCCACATCCCTTGATTCTCCTAGAATCCAAAAATCTATCGATCTCTGTCTTGAATATACTCAAAGACTCAGCATTCACAGACCTCTGGGGTAGAGAATTCCAAAGATTCACAAACCTCTGAGTGGAAACATTTCTCTTCAACTCAGTCGTAAATGGCCGACCTCTTATCCTGAGACTATGCGCCTAGTTTTAGACTCTCCAGCCAGGGGAAACAACCTCTCAGCATCTACCCCGTCAAGCCCTCTCAGAACCTTATATGTTTCAATGAGATCACCTCTCATTCTTCTAAACTCCAGTATAGGCCCAATCTACTCAATCTCTCCTCATAGGACAACCTTTTCATCCTAGGAATCAATCTAGTGAACCTTTGTTGCACCCCCTCTAAGGCAAGTATATCCTTCCTTAGGTACAGACACCAAAACTGTGCACAGTACTCCAGATGTGGTCTCACCAAAGCCCTGTACAATTACAGCAAGACTTCCTTACTCTTGTACTCCAATCCCCTTGCACAGCCAGGGGCACTACAGTTAGTTACCAACTTGCTGTAGTGCCCCTAGCGGTTACTGACTGTAGTGCTGCTAGTGGTAACTGGCTGTAGCATCTCTCGGAGCACCATGGCTGCAGTTCCCTAATGGGAACTGGCTTTTGTGCCACTAGTGGTAACATGGCTGTAGTGCCCGTGAAGATAACTGGCTGTAGTGCGGTAACTGACTGCAGTGCCACTAGTGGTATCTAGCTGTGGTGCACCTAGTGGTAACTATCTGTAGTGCTCCTAAAGGTAATGACCCTAATGTTAACTGGCTATAGTGTCCTAACGGGAACTAGCTTTTGAGCCCGAGCAGTAGCTGACTGTGGTGCCCCTAACGGTAACTGACTGTAGTGCCTGTAGTGGTACCCTGGCTGTAATGCTCCTAGCGATAACTGACTGCAGATTCCATTGCGGTAACTGGCTGTAGTGCCCCTAGTGGTAATCTCACTGTAGTGCCCCTAGTGGTAATCTTACTGTAGTGCCCCTAGTGGTAATCTTACTGTAGTGCCCCTAGTGGTAATCTCACTGTAGTGCCCCTAGTGGTAATCTTACTGTAGTGCCCCTAGTGGTAATCTTACTGTAGTGCCCCTAGTGGTAATCTTACTGTAGTGCCCCTAGTGGTAATCTTACTGTAGTGCCCCTAGTGGTAATCTTACTGTAGTGCCCCTAGTGGTAATCTTACTGTAGTGCCCCTAGTGGTAATCTTACTGTAGTGCCCCTAGTGGTAATCTCACTGTAGTGCCCCTAGTGGTAATCTCACTGTAGTGCCCCTAGTGGTAATCTCACTGTAGTGCCCCTAGTGGTTCCCCTGCTGTACTGCCCCTAGTGGTTCCCCGGCTGTAGTAGCCCTAGCGATGCCCTGATTATAGTGTCCCCAGCGTTAACTGTCCATGTGATTCAGTTCCACAGTGCCTTTACTGAGTGGCAAAGATCTAACTTCTACATAGCTTGATTAGAATCATGAACTCTGCTGTCTGTCTGTGCTCACCAACACGCAGTGCCATGACATAGTGGGTATGAGAAAATGTGATTGCATCACATGCCTGTGACATAATCTCTCCTGGCTCTTGTGGGTGAAGTCTCTCCCTGAAAGGTTGATGGTCTCTCCCTTTTAAAGCTCCCTGCCTGCATTCCCTTTGAAGCTGTTACTAAAAGCTGTCATTAACTGGAATCCTCTCAAACGCCTTTCAAAGATTATCGGCGGCATATTGTTTTCCAAAAGGTTCCTGATCCCACCCACAGAGATCACAGAGGGGAGCTGTGACCCATGCTCACTTAACAAACAGTAAGAATTCGCCACTTTCCTCCCGCATGTTGAATCACAGCTGGCATCTCCCCAAAGATTCTGCCAATGTTGCTCTTCCGACAGGCCAATTGGAACTGCAGGTGTCCAGTGCAGGCCCCCTCCCTCTGATAACCCACCCGGTTGGCTCAATTAAAGTGGGGAGTTGAGGACAGGAGTCAACAGACAGTCATACGTACTCAATGTGTCAATCCACTGTCGTGCTGCCATTCCCAACCTCCTCCTCTCCTCTCATCTCCTCTCCCTGTCCTCTACTTAGCCATACTTCCTAATTTTGCAGGGGGAGTGGAACCAGAAAAGAGCAGACTGGCGATCAGAGGACAGAGAGATATAAACAGCAATAAAATTGGAAATATCCCAAAAATTGCAGGGACCAGATTGAGGAAAATAGCAAAAGTGAGGAAGGAGGTATTGAATTGTATGTACGTCAATATCTGTGGTGTAACTAATCAGGTTGGTGAGCTGCAGGCACAAATTGCTACATGGGATTATGACGTGGTTGCATTAACAGAGATAAGGCTCAAACAAGGCCAGGAATGGGTTCTTAATATTCCTGGTTACCAAGTATTCAGGAATGATAGGGAAGGAAAAAGAGCAGGAGGTTTGATTAAGGATGATGTTACAGTTCTAAATAGAAAGGATATACTAGCTGGTTCTTGGACTGAATCTATTTGACTTGAGTTGAGGAACAGATGGGGAGCTGTTACATTGTTGTTTTTTTTATAGAGCACTAAACACTGAGAAGGAGATAGATGAGCAAATTTGTCGGCAAATTTCAAAGGCGTGTAATAAAAACAGAGTAGTAATATTAGGAGACTTTAATTACCCTAATATAGACTGGGAAAAACACAGGGGGAGAGATTGGGTGCCTTAGTGTCTCCCGTTAGAGCCTCCGGGGGGCGCCAACAGGCGCTACTGGCTTTGCGAGCGGGCACGGCGCTAGTACCGAAGGCCGCGAGATTGAGCTGGAGGTTTGCGGCGTCGGTAACCACTAGCGCCACGCTCTCCTGCGCCCGGAGATCGTGACGTCATCCGAGTGCGCTCTCGCCCCCTGCCTGAGCGCCTGCCGTTAGCAACAACAGGTAGAGGAGGCGGTTTGCAGTCGGATGAGCGCTGGAGGAGCGCGATATAAAGGGTCAACTTCCGGGGTATTTTTGTCGGCAAACAATGCTGCCTTGTCAGTTTGACACAAGCAGACAGGCGTTTTGACCCATTTGACCCTTTTCAACTTGAAGGAGTATTCTGGCTGAGAAAAGTTTATCACTTTCATTTGGGTTACATTTGATAGTGCAACATTTCCATCATTTAATGGGGGCTGTACAGGCACTGGACCTCGCCCTCCAGCATCACCGTCAGAGGCAGCGGAGGCAGGGAGAATTATTGGAAAACGTGGCCAGAGGGAGGAGGGCCAACAGGGCTCTCAACAGGAGGCCTTACCCTCCCAGGGTATTCCGGGAGCACTTCTCCTACATTCATCTTTCAGAGGAGCAGTGACTTAGAAGGCTTCGCTTCAGCAAGGAGGTGGTCACAGAGCTTTGCTACCTCCTGCAGCCAGACTCCAGCCTCAGCTCAGGACCATGACGTCTCTCTCAGTCACTCTCAATTTCTACGCCAGTGGCTCCTTCCTTGCAAACATTTCACAGTTCGCTGTTCATTGCTGCATCCGGGAGGTAACAGACGCTCTCTACAGAAGGAGAAGGGAGTACATCTCATTCCCCATCACCAGTGAGAAACAGGATGAACACTCATGTGGCTTTGCAAGGATAGCGGGCTTCCCCATGGTTCAGGGCACCATTACTGCACCCACGTGGCATTGCGGGCACCTCATCACAATGCAGAGGTGTTCCGCAAAGGCTTCCACTCTCTGAACGTGCAGTTGGTGTGCAACCACAGACCGCGCATCCTCACCGTCAATGCCCACTATCCTGGCAGCAGTCACGATGCATTCATCCTGCGCCAGACTGGTGTCCAGCATTGTTCCACCCACCACATGAAGCTCACGGCTGGCTGCTCGGAGACAAGGGTTATCCACTCGCCACCTGGCTGATGACACCCCTCCGCAACCCCAACACTCCTGCTCAGCACGCATACAATGAGAGCCATAGCGCCACCAGGAACCTGATTGAACAGACTATCGGCGTGCTAAAGCAATGGTTCTGCTGCCTTGACCGCTCTGGAGGAGCCCTGCAGTACTCCCCTGATCGAGTCTCCCTTTTCATTGTTGTGTGCTGCATGCTGCACAACCTGGCCATTCTGAGGGCCCAGGCATTGCCACCAGGGATTGCAGGTCCACCTCAGGAGGAGGAAGAGGGAGAGGAGGAGGAGCAGCAGCAACGGAGGAGGGAGCCACTCAATCTTGCTTCTGCAAGGGCCGTGCGTGAGCGCCTCATTAGACAGTGCTTCCAATGAATGAGATAGCACATGGCGTTTGCGCAGCACAACCACATCATTACATGCAGCTCGCAGCCCCCATCACCGGGCAAAGGTCAAATGAGAAACATCACAAAATATGCAATGTCAAATTAACAATTTAATATCGAACACAACTCTCTCTTATGAAACACAACTATTCATAAAGAAACAAAATAATATATTTACAAACACATCAATTTATTAGCACACACTACCCCCATTTGCTAATAAAGTATTCTTTACTCCCCCTTCTTCAATGATTTCCCTCCCCTTTGGAGTTCCCCCCTCCCAACCCTATTGCTCCTCTGTAATGTGGCCCCAGTGGCTGCATCAAGGCTGGTGGAAGGCTGCTGAGTCTGGGAGCCAAAGACTGCAGATGGCCTTGCAGGACGCCCTCGACCAGCTCTGGGCCTGGAAGGCCCGGCTGCAGACTGCACCACCTCAGCATGGGCGGCAGCAGTCTGGGATGGCTGGGTTACAGGCTGTAACAAGTGGAATGGCGGAGTGGCAGTGGTGGGAGCAGGAATGCTGTCATCCTGAGAGAGGACAGCACCTTCCTGCTCGACCGACACACTGCCACTCCCACGGGGCAGAACCTCAACATCTGGAGCAATCTGCTCGAGCACAGATTACTGGCCTGCTGCGGCACCGTGAGAGCCCCGGTGGACAATGGGCGATCCAACGACGATGGCAGCAGTCAGCGCTTGCGTGGCACCAACCTGAGACTGCATCAGAGCTGTCTGAGATTGGATGAGAGCAGTTTGAGATTGGATGGCACCAACCAATGACTTGATTCCAGCACTAAGCCATTGTGTTGCCTCGGCCTGTGCTGCAATAGCTGCTGCCTCCTCACCCATGACATGTGGCACGAGGCCTGGGTCCCCACGGTCTCTCTGCGAGTCAACCATCCTCTGCAAACTGCCAAGGATGGGCTTGAAGATTTGCACAGAGATGAGTACAATGCTGGAGGCGGACTCCTCCACGTTCCTAGCCAGTGCATCCATGCTCTCGGGCACCCTTGCCATTGCACCCATGAGCTTGGTGTGCATGCCCATCGCCTGTGTGGTCATCGCCTCCACATCGAGGTCCTCATCTGAGTCCTGTGCAGCAGAACTCGTGTGTGCACTAACCCTCCGGGGAGATGGCCCCCGAGCTTCCCTTTCCCTGTGGCGTTGCTGCAGCCCGCTGGGTCCCGGGGCTTCACCCAGATCAGACCCATGTACTAGGCTCCCCTCCAGCGACCACGTCACCCCATTATCAGATCTGGTGCCTTCGGGAGACACAGGCAGTGAGGCTCTGGCTTATTCTTTCTCCTCTCCCGCGTCGCTGCCACTGGGAGGCTGAGGGACAGGCTGGTCATGTGGTGGCTGATTATCTGAAAGCATAAAGGCACAAGAGTGGGGTTATGGTCAGGGGAGGGGGGCAGGAAGGGAGCAAGGAATGGAGACAGTATACTTAAATGGAAAGTGGGAAGGGCTTGTGGTATGAAGGGGAAGTGATATGAGAGAAGAGGGAGAGGTGATGAACATACCATTGTTGTCCCCAAGGGGGTCGACATCTCCGACAGCCACAGCACCCATGGCCTGGGCGGCAATGATGTGGCCCACTCGCACCTCCAGGTCTGTAAGGGGGTGCAGGTCCGCCTCACCTCCTCCCGTTCCTACCTGCTCCCTCCTGTTGTGAGCAAGCTTGGCCTGTAAGAAAAAGGAAAGCGTGTGAGTGAGTGTGCAGCTATGTGTTTGGCATATGTGCCTACCATAGTTGAATGGCTGTTAATGTATGCAAGGCGTGAGATGTGCATGTCACTTTTAGTAGGTGGGTATAGTTGGTGGGTGAGTGTTGGGGATGTGGCGGTTTACACAGTGTGTGCACAGAGTGAGGTTGAGATGGTGGGATGTAGAGGTTTTTGAAGCATGTACTCACCTTGACCACCCGAGTGAGGCTGCTGAATTTCTTCCGGCACTGGGTGGGAGTTCTGTGGACCACACTTCTGGCCGACACATGCTGGGCGACCTCCCTCCACATCCTCCTAAAGGCCTGTGGCAATGGCCTCCTGCCAGTGTCTGGGAAGAGCACTGCCTGTCGGCGTTCCATGGTCGCGACCAGAGCCTCCAAGGCATGGTCACTGAACCGGCGAGCTCTCTCTCTGGGCCTCTGATCAGCAATCAGTTGCTTGAATGAAGGCTTGCAGCTCCTTGCAGGCCCAGGTCACAAGCAGCAATGATCAGGGTGAGGCTGTGCAGCATGATTGAAGCTCCCCTGTCTGTCTGAGGACTCTCTAATTGGCGGCGCCGGAACTTGAATCGCGCTCTGAAGGTAGCTCCCCGCTCTGTGACGTTAGCACCCTAAGAGAAGTGTGTAGTGCTTGATTTAGCGCTCCACTTCCCTCTTGGGGCGCTAAAACTCAATTTCGCATTCACCAGCGCTAATTAGCGCCAGACACTAAAGTTAGCACCCAGGCGATGTTAGCGCCCCAAAATGGTTGATACCGAATTTTTCCCCCATAGTGCTAAGGGTAGGGAAGGAGAGGAATTTCTGATATGTGTACAGGAGAACTTTCTCGATATGGGCCAGAAATTCGGGTCTCCACGGGTGAGTACGCGCTGTGTACTCACCCGTAGACCCAACGAAAGTGCCGGTTTCATGCATGCACTGCGCATGCGCTGGAAACCGGAACTTCTGTTCCCCTGAAGGAAGGGGTTTGGAGGTCAAACGCGTGCGCCGGAGAGGCAGCGCGCACGCATCGGACTTCCGTTTTTTTTTCAGGTTTCTGTGTGAGGGTAAATCCCTGGCAGCTGCGCGGGGAAAAAGCAGGCGCAAGGCCTGCTTTTAACAAGGTAAGTGGTGAATTAACTAAAATTAAAACATTTTTTCCACAGGTTTATTATTTTTAAATACTTTAAAGAAAGGAAAGTTTATTTTTAGCCCCGTTAAAAACTGTAATTAATTTTTTGAAAAATTTAAATTATTGTTTAAAATAGTTATTTTGTGTAATTTATAGTTATTTTAAAAATGTGATTAAAAAAAAAATTATTTGAAGTTTAAGTGTGGTTTTGGGGCTGATCTCTATTCATAGATTTGACAGGTTTTCCTGTCAAATCTATGAATGGAGATTCCCTGCTCGGATTGGCTCTCCATGGCCCACGTGATCCCAGGGGATGCTTCGAACTAACTGCGCCCCTGGGATACGCAAGCACTGCACACCGGCAGCTGGAGGAGGCCCAGGATCGGAATTCCACGCGGGCCCACAGCACAATGGCAGGCGCGCTATGTAAGTGCACCCGCGGGAAGCCTCCGACCCGAATTTCTGGTCTATAATATGTCTCCAGTCCAACAAGGAAGGAAGCAGTGTTGGATCTGGTTCTGGGAAATGAAGTTGGGGAAGTGGAGTGTGTTACAGCAGGAGATCATCTAGCTAACAGTGACCACAACATAATTAGGTTTAAAGTAGTTATGGAAAGAGACCAGAAAATTTCAAAGGTAAAAATGCTCAACTGGGGAAGAGCCAATTTCAGTGACTTCAGATGAACCCAGTACAGGTAGATTGGAAAAGGCGATTGCAGGGTAAAGCAGAAATGGAGCAATGGTTGGCATTTAAACATTTTTTAAAATTCGTTTATGGGATGTGGGCGTCACTGACAAGGCCAGCATTTATTGCCCATCCCTTATTGTCCTTGAGAAGATGGTGGTGAGCCGTTTTCTTCAACCGCTGCAGTCCATGTGGTGAAGGTACTCCCACAGTGCTGTTAGGTAGAAACATAGAAACATAGAAGATAGGAGCAGGAGTAGGCCATTCGGCCCCTCGTGCCTGCTCCGCCATTTAATGAGATCATGGCTGATCATCCAAATTCAGTACCCTGTCCTTGCTTTCACCCCATATCCCTTGATCCCTTTAGCCTTAAGAAATATATCTAACTCATTCTTGAATATATTTAATGAATTGGCCTCAACTGACTTTTGTGGTAGAGAATTCCACAGGTTCACCACTCTCTGGGTGAAGAAATTCCTCCTCATCTCTGTCCTAAATGGCTTACTCCTTATCTTTAGACTGTGACCCCTGCTTCTGGACTCCCCCGCCATCGGGAACATCCTTCCTGTATCTAGTCTGTCTAGTCCTGTTAGAATTTTGTAAGTTTCAATGAGATCCCCTCTCATTCTTATAAACTCCAGCGAATATAAGCCCAATTGACCCAATCTCTCCTCATACGTCATTCCTGCCATCCCAGGTATCAGTCTGGTGCATCTTCGCTGCACTCCCTCCATGGCAAGAACATCCTTCCTCAGATAAGGCGACCAAAACTGCACACAACACTCAAGGTGTGGTCTCACCAAGGCCCTGTACAACTGTAGCAAGACATCCTTGCTCCTGTACTCGAATCCTCTCGCTATGAAGGCCAACATACCATTTGCCTTCTTAACCGCCTGCTGCACCTTCATGCTTACCTTCAGCGACTGGTGCACAAGGACACCCAGGTCTCGTTGCACTTACCCTTCTCCCAATCTATTGCCGTTCAGATAATAATCTGTCTTCCTGTTTTTGCCACCAAAGTGGATAACCTCGCATTTATCCACATTATACTGCATCTGCCATGCATCTGCCCAATCACCCAACCTGTCCAAATCATACTGGAGTTTCTCGGCATCCTCCTCACAGCACACACGCCCACCCAGCTTTGTGTCGTCTGCAAACTTGGAGATATTACATCTAGTTCCCTCATCTAGATCATTAATATATATTGTGAATAGCTGGAGTCCTAGAACCGATCTCTGCGGTACCCTACTAGTCACTGCCTGCCACTTGGAAAAAGACTCGTTTATTCCAACTCTTTGCCTCCTGTCTGCCAACCAGTTCTCTATCCAAGTCAGTACCTTACCCCCAATCCCATGTGCTTTAACTTTACACGCTAATCTCTTATGCGGGACCTTATCGAAAGCCTTCTGAAAGTCCAAATACACCACATCCACTGGTTCCCCTTTATCTATTCTACCAGTTACATCCTCAAAAAATTCCAGTAGATTAGTCAAGCACGATTTACCTTTTGTAAATCCATGTTGACTTTGTCCGATCCTGTCACTGTTTTTCAAGTGCTCTGCTATTACATCTTTTATAATGGACTCTAGCATTTTCCCCACTACCGATGTCAGGCTATAATTCCCCGTTTTCTCTCTACCACCTTTTTTAAATAGTGGGGTTACATTAGCTACCTTCCAATCCATGGGAACTGTGCCAGAGTCTGTAGAATTTTGGAAGATGACCAGCAATGCATCTACTATTTCTAGGGCCACTTCCTTAAGTACCCTAGGATGTAGATTATCAGGCCCTGGGGATTTATCGGCCTTCAATCCCATCAATTTCCCTAACACCATTTCCCTACAAATACTGATTTCATTCAGTTCCTCCTTCTCATTAGACCCTATGTTCCCCGACATCTCTGGGAGGTTATTTGTGTCCTCCTTTGTGAAGACAGAACCAAAGTATGTATTTAATTGGTCTGCCATTTCTTTGTTCCCCATTATAAATTCCCCTGATTCTGACTGCAAGGGACCTACGCTTGACTTCACCAATCTTTTTCTCTTCACATATCTATAGAAGCTTTTACAGTCAGTTTTTATGTTCCCTGCAAGCTTACTCTCGTACTCTATTTTCCCCCCTCTTAATTAATCCCTTTGTCCTCCTTTGCTGAATCCTAAACTACTCCCAATCCTTAGGTTTGCTGCTTTTTCTGGCCAATTTATATGTCCTCTCCTTGGATCTTATGCTATCCCTAATTTCCCTTGTTAGCCACGGTTGCGCCACCTTTTTTGTTTTATTTTTATGCAAGACAGGGATGAACAAATTCTGTAGTTCATCCATGCGATCTTTAAATGTTTGCCATTGCCTATCCACCATCAACCCTTTAAGTAACGTTCCCCAATCCATCCTAGCCAACTCGCGGTAGGGAGTTCCAGAATTTTGACCCAGCGACGATGAAGGATCAACAATATATTTCCAAGTCAGGATGGTGTGTAACTTGGAGGGTAACTTGGAGGTGGTGGTGTTCCCATGCGCCTGCTGCCCTTGTCCTTCTAGGTGGAAGAGGTTGCGGGTTTGGGAGGTGCTGCCAAAGAAGACTTGGCAAGTTGCTGCAGTGCATCTTGTAGATGGTACACACTGCAGCCACGGTATGCTGGTGGTGGAGGGAGTGAATGTTTAACGTGGTGGATGGGGTGCCATTCAGGGAAGAGATAGTTCAGGTACAAACTATGCATATTCCTTTGAAGGGAAAAGGTAGAGCATCCAAAGCTAAAGTACCCTGGATGATAAAGGAAATAAAAGTTAAAATAAAACAGAAAAAGGAGGCTTATGACAAATGTCAGGAGCAAGATTCAGTTAATAACCAGGAAGATTATGGAAAGTACAGGAGGGAATTGAAAAAGTTAATAAATTAGGCAAAGAGAGGTTCCGAATAAAGATTGGCAGGCAACATTAAATTGAACTCTAAAACATTTCCTAAACATATAAAGTATAAGCGGTTTACTAGGGAAAAATTTGGGCCTATTAAGGACCCAAAGAGAAATCTTCATGTAACATAGAAACATAGAAAATAGGTGCAGGAGTAGACCATTCGGTCCTTCGAGCCTGCACCGCCATTCAATGCGTTCATGGCTGAACATGCTACCTCAGTACCCCATTCCTGCTTTCTCGCCATACCCCTTGATCCCCCTAGTTGTGAGTGTTATATCTAACTCCCTTTTGAATATATTTAGCGAACTGGCCTCAACAACCTTCTGTGGAAGAGAATTCCATAGATTCACCACTCTCTGGGTGAAGAAGTTCCTCCTCAGCTCAGTCTTAAATGGCTTCCCCTTAATCCTTAGACTGTGACCCCTGGTTCTAGTTTTCCCTAACATTGGGAACATTCTGCCCGCATCTAATTTGTCTAAACCAGTCAGGATTTTAAATGTCTCTATAAGATCCCCCCTCATTCTTCTGAACTCCAGAGGATACAAGTTCAGTTGACCCAATCTTTCTTGATATGTCAGTCCGGCCATCCCAGGAATCAATCTAGTGAACCTTCGCTGCACTCCCTCAATAGCAAGAATGTCCTTCCTTAAGTTAGGAGACCAAAACTGCGCACAATACTCCAGGTGTGGCCTCACCAAGGCCCTGTACAACTGCAGCATCACCTCCCTACTCCTGTACTCAAATCCCCTTACTATGAAGGCCATCATTCCGTTTGCTTTCTTGACTGCCTGCTGCACTTGCATTCCCACCTTCAGTGACTGTTGTACCATGACGCCCAGGTCTCGTTGCACCTCCCCTTTCCCTAATCTGCCACCATTCAGGTAATAGTCCGCCTCTCTATTTTTACCACCAAAGTGGATAACCTCACATTTATCCACATTGTACTTCATCTGCCATACATTTGCCCATTCACCCAACCTGTCCAAGTCACTCTGTAGCCTCCTAGAATCCTCCTCATTGTTCACACTGCCTCCCAATTTAGTGTCATCCGCAAATTTGGAGATATTACATTTAATCCCTTCATCCAAATCATTAATATATAATGTAAACAGCTGGGGTCCCAGCACCGAACCCTGCGGTACCCCGCTGGTCACTGCCTGCCATTCTGAAAAGTACCCATTTACTCCTACTCTTTGTTTCCTGTGTGCCAACCAGTTCTCAATCCACGTCAACACATTACCCCCAATCCCATGTGCTTTAACTTTGTTCACCAAAGGCCTCCCTTTATTGACTCACCTCAGGCCTCTGCCACTCCAACCAGGTCCGCTCCTCCTTCCCCGCTGCCGACCGCTCTGTGGGAGAGAGAGAGAAAGAAAGAAAGGCTCCTCCTCCCCCGCTGTCGACGCTGGTCTGAGGCCTACCTGAGCCTCGGGCCTCCCTTTATTGACTCACCTCAGGCCTCTGCCGCTCCAACCAGGTCCGCTCCTCCTTCCCCGCTGCCGACCGCTCTGTAGAGGCAGAGGACATGGCTGAAGTATTAAATTAGTTTTTTGCATCTGTCTTCACAAAGAAAGATGATGTGAAGGTTACACTAAAAGAGGAGAGAGAGAAGTTATGGACAGGATAATAATAGATAGAGAAGACGTACTAAAAAGATTAGCATTACTGAAAGTTGGTAAGTCAGCAGGTCCAGATGGAATAAATCCTAGGTTGCTGAAAGAAGCAAAGGTAGAAATAGCAGAGGCATTGGTCACAATCTTTCAATCCTCATTGGATACAGGAGTAGTGCCGGAGGACTGGAGAGTTGATAATGTTACACCACTATTCAAGATAGGAGAGAGGGATAAAGCAGGAAACTACAGACCAGTCAGCCTAACATCGGTGGTGGGGAAGTTACTGGAAATCATTATCAAGAACAAAATAAACTTTCAATTGGAAAGGCATGGGTTAATGAAGAAGAGCCAGCATGATTTTGTTAAAGGCAAATCGTGTCTGACTAACTTGATTGAATTCTTTGATGAGGTAACAGAGAAGGTTGATGAAGGTAATGCAGGAGATTTTGTATATATGGACTATCGGAAGGCAGTCGACAAAGTGCCACACAGGAGGCTTATTAAAAGATGGAAGCCCATGGAATTAAGGGGAAAGTGGCGGTCTGGATACGGAATTGGCTCAGTGACAGGAAGCAGAGGGTGGGGGTGGATGGATGTTTTTCAGACTGGGAGGTGGTTTGCAGTGGCGTTCCCCAAGGGTCAATTTTGGGTCCATTACTCTTACCAATTTTTATAAACAACCTAGACTCGGGTATAGGGAGCAACATTATAAAGTTTGCAGATGATACAAAACTTGACAAAGTAGTAGATAGTGATGAAGATAGTTGTAGACAACAGGACGACAGACAGGATGGTGAAATGAGCAGAAGCATGGCAGATGGAGTTTAATGCGGAGAGGTGTGAAGTGAGGCACTTTGGGAGGACTAATATGGAAAGACAGTATTGTGGCAGATCGCCACCTAAACGGGCGCAATCCACTTTTCCGTCCGTGGACAATAAATCGGGCACCTTGCCTTTAAGGCGCATGCTGCCTTTAAGGCATGAAAAAAAGAGCGGGCGTCGCCCTCAAACAGTAGGGTTTTGCAGAGAGAAGTTGTAGCAGCCATTTTGCCAAGGAGTATGTAATTAAAAGCCATGTGCTCCACATATTGACTCGGCCTCAATTCGTGCTTTGCGGCAGCCACAACAGTATACTATAAATGGCACGATTTTGAACAGTGTAGAGGAGCAGAGAGATCTTGGCGTCCATTAACATAAATTCTTAAAGGTGGCAGGGCAAGTTGATAAGGTGGTTACTTGGGTTTCTAAATAGAGGAATAGAATATAAAAGCAAAGAGATCATGTTAGAAATTTATAAATCACTGGTTAGGCCTCAGCTGGAGTATTGTGGACAATTCCGGGCACCACACTTCAGGAAAGATGTAAAGGCCTTAGAAAGGGTACAGAGGAGGTTTACCAGGATGTTACCAGGGATGAGGGACTTCAGTTCTGAGGAGAGGATGAAAAAGTTCGGACTGTTCTCCTTGGAACAGTGAAGGTTAAGAGGTGACCTAATAGAGGTTTTTCCAGATGATGCGGGGTTTTGATAGATTAAATAGAGAATATTTTTCCCTCTGGTGAGTGGATCAATAACTAGAGGTCATAGATCCAAAATCATTGGCAAAAGATCGAGAGGGGAGATGAGGAGAAATTTTTCACTCAGAGTGTTATCGGGATCTAGAATGCTCGAACTGAAAAGGTGGTGGAAGCAACTTCCATAAATAATTTTAAAAGGGAGTTGGACAGGGAGTTGAGGATAAGGAATTTCCAGGACTACGGACAAAAAGCGGGCGTGTGGAACTAAGCACGACTGCTGTTTAATGTGGATTCTGTTAATCCCACAATTCCTTAATGTGGATTTTGTTAATGCCACTGATCCTTAATGTGGATTCTATTTATCCCACGTATCCTTAATGTGAATTCTGTTAATCCCACAGTTTCCTAATGTGGATACTGTTAATCCCACAATTCTTAACGTGGATTATGTTAATCCCACAATTCCTTAATATGGATTAAATTAATCCCACAATTCCTTAATGTGGATTAAATTAATCCCACAATTCCTTAATGTGAATTAAATTAATCCCACAATTCCTTAATGTGGATTCTGTTAATCCCACAATTTCTTAATGTGGATTCTGTTAATCCCACAGTTTCCTAATGTGGATACTGTTAATCCCACAATTCCTTAACGTGGATTATGTTAATCCCACAATTCCTTAATATGGATTAAATTAATCCCACAATTCCTTAATGTGGATTAAATTAATCCCACAATTCCTTAATGTGAATTAAATTAATCCCACAATTCCTTAATGTGGATTCTGTTAATCCCACAATTCCTTAATGTGGATTAAATTAATCCCACAATTCCTTAATGTGGATTCTGTTAATCCCACAATTCCTTAATGTGGATTAAATTGATCCCACAATTCCTTAATGTGGATTAAATTAATCCCACAATTCCTTAATGTGGATTCTGTTAATCCCACAATTCCTTAATGTGGATTAAATTAATCCCACAATTCCTTAATGTGGATTAAATTAATCCCACAATTCCTTAATGTGGATTCTGTTAATCCCACAATTCCTTAATGTGGATTCTGTTAATCCCACAATTCATTAATGTGGATTCTGTTTCTCTCACCGTTCCCCAGTCTGGATTCTGTTTATCTCAATGTTCCCCAGTCTGGATTCTGTTTATCTCACCGTTCCCCAGTCTGGATTCTGTTTATCTCACCGTTCCCCAGTCTGGATTCTGTTTATCTCAATGTTCCCCAGTCTGGATTCTGTTTATCTCAATGTTCCCCAGTCTGGAATCTGTTTATCTCACCGTTCCCCAGTCTGGATTCTGTTTATCTCAATGTTCCCCAGTCTGGATTCTGTTTATCTCAATGTTCCCCAGTCTGGAATCTGTTTATCTCACCGTTCCCCAGTCTGGATTCTGTTTATCTCACCGTTCCCCAGTCTGGATTCTGTTTATCTCAATGTTCCCCAGTCTGGATTCTGTTTATCTCAATGTTCCCCAGTCTGGATTCTGTTTATCTCAATGTTCCCCAGTCTGGATTCTGTTTATCTCACCGTTCCCCAGTCTGGATTCTGTTTATCTCAATGTTCCCCAGTCTGGAATCTGTTTATCTCAATGTTCCCCAGTCTGGATTCTGTTTATCTCAATGTTCCCCAGTCTGGATTCTGTTTATCTCACCGTTCCCCAGTCTGGATTCTGTTTATCTCACCGTTCCCCAGTCTGGATTCTGTTTATCTCAATGTTCCCCAGTCTGGATTCTGTTTATCTCAATGTTCCCCAGTCTGGATTCTGTTTATCTCACTGTTCCCCAGTCTGGATTCTGTTTATCTCACCGTTCCCCAGTCTGGATTCTGTTTATCTCACCGTTCCCCGGTCTGGAATCTGTTTATCTCAATGTTCCCCAGTCTGGATTCTGTTTATCTCACCGTTCCCCGGTCTGGAATCTGTTTATCTCAATGTTCACCAGTCTGGATTCTGTTTATCTCAATGTTCCCCAGTCTGGATTCTGTTTATCTCAATGTTCCCCAGTCTGGATTCTGTTTATCTCAATGTTCCCCAGTCTGGATTCTGTTTATCTCAATGTTTCCCAGTCTGGATTCTGTTTCTCTCACCGTTCCCCAGTCTGGATTCTGTTTATCTCACCGTTACCCAGTCTGGATTCTGTTTATCTCAATGTTCCCCAGTCTGGAATCTGTTTATCTCAATGTTCCCCAGTCTGGATTCTGTTTATCTCACCGTTCCCCAGTCTGGATTCTGTTTATCTCAATGTTCCCCAGTCTGGATTCTGTTTATTTCACCGTTCCCCAGTCTGGATTCTGTTTATCTCAATGTTCCCCAGTCTGGATTCTGTTTATCTCAATGTTCCCCAGTCTGGATTCTGTTTATCTCACCGTTCCCTAGTCTGGATTCTGTTTATCTCAATGTTCCCCAGTCTGGATTCTGTTTATCTCAATGTTCCCCAGTCTGGATTCTGTTTATCTCACCGTTCCCCAGTCTGGATTCTGTTTATCTCAATGTTCCCCAGTCTGGATTCTGTTTATTTCACCGTTCCCCAGTCTGGATTCTGTTTATCTCAATGTTCCCCAGTCTGGATTCTGTTTATCTCAATGTTCCCCAGTCTGGATTCTGTTTATCTCAATGTTCCCCAGTCTGGATTCTGTTTATCTCACCGTGCCCCAGTCTGGATTCTGTTTATCTCAATGTTCCCCAGTCTGGATTCTGTTTATCTCAATGTTCCCCAGTCTGGATTCTGTTTATCTCAATGTTCCCCAGTCTGGATTCTGTTTATCTCAATGTTCCCCAGTCTGGATTCTGTTTATGTCAATGTTCCCCAGTCTGGATTCTGTTTATCTCAATGTTCCCAGTCTGGATTCTGTTTATCTCAATGTTCCACAGCCTGGATTCTGTTTATCTCAATGTTCCCCAGACTGGATTCTGTTTATCTCACCGTTCCCCAGTCTGGATTCTGTTTATCTCACCGTTCCCCAGTCTGGATTCTGTTTCTCTCACCGTTCCCCAGTCTGGATTCTGTTTATCTCAATGTTCCCCAGTCTGGATTCTGTTTATCTCACCGTTCCCCAGTCTGGATTCTGTTTATCTCACCGTTCCCCAGTCTGGATTCTGTTTATCTCAATGTTCCCCAGTCTGGATTCTGTTTATCTCAATGTTCCCCAGTCTGGAATCTGTTTATCTCAATGTTCCCCAGTCTGGATTCTGTTTATCTCAATGTTCCCCAGTCTGGATTCTGTTTATCTCACCGTTCCCCAGTCTGGATTCTGTTTATCTCAATGTTCCCCAGTCTGGAATCTGTTTATCTCAATGTTCCCCAGTCTGGATTCTGTTTATCTCAATGTTCCCCAGTCTGGATTCTGTTTATCTCACCGTTCCCCAGTCTGGATTCTGTTTATCTCACCGTTCCCCAGTCTGGATTCTGTTTATCTCACCGTTCCCCAGTCTGGATTCTGTTTATCTCACCGTTCCCCAGTCTGGATTCTGTTTATCTCAATGTTCCCCAGTCTGGATTCTGTTTATCTCAATGTTCCCCAGTCTGGATTCTGTTTATCTCACCGTTCCCCAGTCTGGATTCTGTTTATCTCACCGTTCCCCAGGTCTGGATTCTGTTTATCTCAATGTTCCCCAGTCTGGATTCTGTTTATCTCACCGTTCCCCGGTCTGGAATCTGTTTATCTCAATGTTCCCCAGTCTGGATTCTGTTTATCTCACCGTTCCCCAGTCTGGATTCTGTTTATCTCAATGTTCCCCAGTCTGGATTCTGTTTATCTCAATGTTCCCCAGTCTGGATTCTGTTTCTCTCACCGTTCCCCAGTCTGGATTCTGTTTATCTCACCGTTACCCAGTCTGGATTCTGTTTATCTCAATGTTCCCCAGTCTGGAATCTGTTTATCTCAATGTTCCCCAGTCTGGATTCTGTTTATCTCACCGTTCCCCAGTCTGGATTCTGTTTATCTCAATGTTCCCCAGTCTGGATTCTGTTTATCTCACCGTTCCCCAGTCTGGATTCTGTTTATCTCACCGTTCCCTAGTCTGGATTCTGTTTATCTCAATGTTCCCCAGTCTGGATTCTGTTTATCTCACCGTTCCCCAGTCTGGATTCTGTTTATCTCAATGTTCCCCAGTCTGGATTCTGTTTATCTCACCGTTCCCCAGTCTGGATTCTGTTTATCTCAATGTTCCCCAGTCTGGATTCTGTTTATCTCAATGTTCCCCAGTCTGGATTCTGTTTATCTCAATGTTCCCCAGTCTGGATTCTGTTTATCTCACCGTTCCCCAGTCTGGATTCTGTTTATCTCAATGTTCCCCAGTCTGGATTCTGTTTATCTCAATGTTCCCCAGTCTGGATTCTGTTTATCTCAATGTTCCCCAGTCTGGATTCTGTTTATCTCAATGTTCCCCAGTCTGGATTCTGTTTATGTCAATGTTCCCCAGTCTGGATTCTGTTTATCTCAATGTTCCCAGTCTGGATTCTGTTTATCTCACCGTTCCCCAGTCTGGATTCTGTTTATCTCACCGTTCCCCAGTCTGGATTCTGTTCATCTCAATGTTCCCCAGTCTGGATTCTGTTTATCTCACCGTTCCCCAGTCTGGATTCTGTTTATCTCAATGTTCCCCAGTCTGGATTCAGTTTATCTCACCGTTCCCCAGTCTGGATTCTGTTTATCTCAATGTTCACCAGTCTGGATTCTGTTTATCTCAATGTTCCCCATGCTGGATTCTGTTTATCTCACCGTTCCCCAGTCTGGATTCTGTTTATCTCAATGTTCACCAGTCTGGATTCTGTTTATCTCAATGTTCCCCATGCTGGATTCTGTTTATCTCACCGTTCCCCAGTCTGGATTCAGTTTATCTCACCGTTCCCCAGTCTGGATTCTGTTTCTCTCACCGTTCCCCAGTCTGGATTCTGTTTATCTCACCGTTCCCCAGTCTGGATTCAGTTTATCACAATGTTCCCCAGTCTGGATTCAGTTTATCTCACCGTTCCCCAGTCTGGATTCTGTTTATCTCACCGTTCCCCAGTCTGGATTCTGTTTATCTCAATGTACCCCAGTCTGGATTCTGTTTATCTCACCGTTCCCCAGTCTGGATTCTGTTTATCTCACCGTTCCCCAGTCTGGATTCTGTTTATCTCAATGTTCCCCAGTCTGGATTCTGTTTATCTCAATGTTCCCCAGTCTGGATTCTGTTTATCTCACTGTTCCCCAGTCTGGATTCTGTTTATCTCAATGTTCCCCAGTCTGGATTCTGTTTATCTCAATGTTCCCCAGTCTGGATTCTGTTTATCTCAATGTTCCCCAGTCTTGATTCTGTTTATCTCAATGTTCCCCAGTCTGGATTCTGTTTATCTCAATGTTCCCCAGTCTGGATTCTGTTTATCTCAATGTTCCCCAGTCTGGATTCTGTTTATCTCAATGTTCCCCAGTCTGGATTCTGTTTATCTCAATGTTCCCCAGTCTGGATTCTGTTTATCTCAATGTTCCCCAGTCTGGATTCTGTTTATCTCAATGTTCCCCAGTCTGGATTCTGTTTATCTCAATGTTCCCCAGTCTGGATTCTGTTTATCTCACCGTTCCCCAGTCTGGATTCTGTTTATCTCACTGTTCCCCAGTCTGGATTCTGTTTATCTCAATGTTCCCCAGTCTGGATTCTGTTTATCTCAATGTTCCCCAGTCTGGATTCTGTTTATCTCAATGTTCCCCAGTCTGGATTCTGTTTATCTCAATGTTCCCCAGTCTGGATTCTGTTTATCTCAATGTTCCCCAGTCTGGATTCTGTTTATCTCAATGTTCCCCAGTCTGGATTCTGTTTATCTCAATGTTCCCCAGTCTGGATTCTGTTTATCTCAATGTTCCCCAGTCTGGATTCTGTTTATCTCAATGTTCCCCAGTCTGGATTCTGTTTATCTCAATGTTCCCCAGTCTGGATTCTGTTTATCTCAATGTTCCCCAGTCTGGATTCTGTTTATCTCACCGTTCCCCAGTCTGGATTCTGTTTATCTCAATGTTCCCCAGTCTGGATTCTGTTTATCTCAATGTTCCCCAGTCTGGATTCTGTTTATCTCAATGTTCCCCAGTCTGGATTCTGTTTATCTCACCGTTCCCCAGTCTGGATTCTGTTTATCTCAATGTTCCCCAGTCTGGATTCTGTTTATCTCACCGTTCCCCAATCTGGATTCTGTTTATCTCAATGTTCCCCAGTCTGGATTCTGTTTATCTCACCGTTCCCCAGTCTGGATTCTGTTTATCTCACCGTTCCCCAGTCTGGATTCTGTTTATCTGACCGTTCCCCAGTCTGGATTCTGTTTATCTCAATGTTCCCCAGTCTGGATTCTGTTTATCTCACCGTTCCCCAGTCTGGATTCTGTTTATCTCACCGTTCCCCAGTCTGGAATCTGTTTATCTCAATGTTCCCCAGTCTGGATTCTGTTTATCTCACCGTTCCCCGTCTGGATTCTGTTTATCTCAATGTTCCCCAGTCTGGATTCTGTTTATCTCACCGTTCCCCAGTCTGGATTCTGTTTATCTCAATGTTCCCCAGTCTGGATTCTGTTTATCTCAATGTTCCCAGTCTGGATTCTGTTTATCTCACCGTTCCCCAGTCTGGATTCTGTTTATCTCACCGTTCCCCAGTCTGGATTCTGTTTATCTCAATGTTCCCCAGTCTGGAATCTGTTTATCTCAATGTTCCCCAGTCTGGATTCTGTTTATCTCACCGTTCCCCAGTCTGGATTCTGTTTATCTCAATGTTCCCCAGTCTGGATTCTGTTTATCTCACCGTTCCCCAGTCTGGATTCTGTTTATCTCAATGTTCCCCAGTCTGGATTCTGTTTATCTCACCGTTCCCCAGTCTGGATTCTGTTTATCTCAATGTTCCCCAGTCTGGATTCTGTTTATCTCAATGTTCCCCAGTCTGGATTCTGTTTATCTCAATGTTCCCCAGTCTGGATTCTGTTTATCTCAATGTTCCCCAGTCTGGATTCTGTTTATCTCAATGTTCCCCAGTCTGGATTCTGTTTATCTCAATGTTCCCAGTCTGGATTCTGTTTATCTCACCGTTCCCCAGTCTGGATTCTGTTTATCTCACCGTTCCCCAGTCTGGATTCTGTTTATCTCAATGTTCCCCAGTCTGGATTCTGTTTATCTCAATGTTCCCCAGTCTGGATTCTGTTTATCTCAATGTTCCCCAGTCTGGATTCTGTTTATCTCAATGTTCCCCAGTCTGGATTCTGTTTATCTCAATGTTCCCCAGTCTGGATTCTGTTTATCTCAATGTTCCCCAGTCTGGATTCTGTTTATCTCAATGTTCCCCAGTCTGGATTCTGTTTATCTCAATGTTCCCCAGTCTGGATTCTGTTTATCTCAATGTTCCCCAGTCTGGATTCTGTTTATCTCACCGTTCCCCAGTCTGGATTCTGTTTATCTCAATGTTCCCCAGTCTGGATTCTGTTTATCTCACCGTTCCCCAGTCTGGATTCTGTTTATCTCAATGTTCCCCAGTCTGGATTCTGTTTATCTCAATGTTCCCCAGTCTGGATTCTGTTTATCTCAATGTTCCCCAGTCTGGATTCTGTTTATCTCACCGTTCCCCAGTCTGGATTCTGTTTATCTCAATGTTCCACAGTCTGGATTCTGTTTAACTCAATGTTCCCCAGTCTGGATTCTCTTTATCTCAATGTTCCCCAGTCTGGATTCTGTTTATCTTAATGTTACCCAGTCTGGATTCTGTTTATCTCACCGTTCCCCAGTCTGGATTCTGTTTATCTCAATGTTCCCCAGTCTGGATTCTGTTTATCTCACCGTTCCCTGGTCTGGATTCTTTTTATCTCAATGTTCCCTAGTCTGGATTCTGTTTATCTCAATGTTCCCCAGTCTGGATTCTGTTTATCTCACCGTTCCCCAGTCTGGATTCTGTTTATCTCAATGTTCCACAGTCTGGATTCTGTTTAACTCAATGTTCCCCAGTCTGGATTCTCTTTATCTCAATGTTCCCCAGTCTGGATTCTGTTTATCTCACCGTTCCCCAGTCTGGATTCTGTTTATCTGACCGTTCCCCAGTCTGGATTCTGTTTATCTCAATGTTCCCCAGTCTGGATTCTGTTTATCTCAATGTTCCCCAGTCTGGATTCTGTTTATCTCACCGTTACCCAGTCTGGATTCTGTTTATCTCAATGTTCCCCAGTCTGGATTCTGTTTATCTCAATGTTCCCCAGTCTGGATTCTGTTTATCTCAATGTTCCCCAGTCTGGATTCTGTTTATCTCAATGTTCCACAGTCTGGATTCTGTTTATCTCAATGTTCCCCAGTCTGGATTCTGTTTATCTCACCGATCCCTAGTCTGGATTCTGTTTATCTCAATGTTCCCCAGTCTGGATTCTGTTTCTCTCAATGTTCCCCAGTCTGGATTCTGTTTATCACAATGTTCCCTCGTCTGGATTCTGTTTATCTCAATGTTCCCCAGTCTGGATTCTGTTTATCTCAATGTTCCCCAGTCTGGATTCTGTTTATCTTAATGTTCCCCAGTCTGGATTCTGTTTATCTCACCGTTCCCTAGTCTGGATTCTGTTAATCTCACCGTTCCCCAGTCTGGATTCTGTTTATCTCAATGTTCCCCAGTCTGGATTCTGTTTATCTCAATGTTCCCCAGTCTGGAATCTGTTTATCTCACCGTTCCCCAGTCTGGATTCTGTTTATCTCAATGTTCCCCAGTCTGGATTCTGTTTATCTCACTGTTCCCCAGTCTGGATTCTGTTTATCTCAATGTTCCCCAGTCTGGATTCTGTTTATCTCAATGTTCCCCAGTCTAGATTCTGTTTATCTCAATGTTCCCCAGTCTGGATTCTGTTTATCTCACCGTTCCCCAGTCTGGATTCTGTTTATCTCAATGTTCCCCAGTCTGGATTCTGTTTATCTCAATGTTCCCCAGTCTGGATTCTGTTTATCTCACCGTTCCCCAGTCTGGATTCTGTTTATCTCAGTGTTCCCCACTCTGGATTCAGTTTATCTCAGTGTTCACCAGTCTGGATTCTGTTTATCTCAATGTTCCCCAGTCTGGATTCTGTTTATCTCAATGTTCCCCAGTCTGGATTCTGTTTATCTCACCGTTCCCCAGTCTGGATTCTGTTTATCTCACCGTTCCCCAGTCTGGATTCTGTTTATCTCAATGTTCCCCAGTCTGGATTCTGTTTAACTCAATGTTCCCCAGTCTGGATTCTGTTTATCTCAATGTTCCCCAGTCTGGATTCTGTTTATCTCAATGTTCCCCAGTCTGGATTCTGTTTATCTCACCGTTCCCCAGTCTGGATTCTGTTTATCTCACCATTCCCCAGTCTGGATTCTGTTTATCTCACTGTTCCCCAGTCTGGATTCTGTTTATCTCAATGTTCCCCAGTCTGGATTCTGTTTATCTCAATGTTCCCCAGTCTGGATTCTGTTTATCTCACCGTTCCCCAGTCTGGATTCTGTTTATCTCAATGTTCCCCAGTCTGGATTCTGTTTATCTCAATGTTCCCCAGTCTGGATTCTGTTTATCTCACCGTTCCCCAGTCTGGATTCTGTTTATCTCACGTTCCCCAGTCTGGATTCTGTTTTTCTCACCGTTCCCCAGTCTGGATTCTGTTTATCTCAATGTTCCCCAGTCTGGATTCTGTTTATCTCAATGTTCCCCAGTCTGGATTCTGTTTATCTCACCGTTCCCCAGTCTGGATTCTGTTTATCTCAATGTTCCACAGTCTGGAATCTGTTTATCTCAATGTTCCCCAGTCTGGATTCTGTTTATCTCAATGTTCCCCAGTCTGGATTCTGTTTATCTCAATGTTCCCCAGTCTGGATTCTGTTTATCTCAATGTTCCCCAGTCTGGATTCTGTTTATCTCACCGTTCCCCAGTCTGGATTCTGTTTATCTCACCGTTCCCCAGTCTGGATTCTGTTTATCTCAATGTTCCCCAGTCTGGATTCTGTTTATCTCACCGTTCCCCAGTCTGGATTCTGTTTATCTCAATGTTCCCCAGTCTGGATTCTGTTTATCTCAATGTTCCCCAGTCTGGATTCTGTTTATCTCACCGTTCCCCAGTCTGGATTCTGTTTATCTCACCGTTCCCCAGTCTGGATTCTGTTTATCTCAATGTTCCCCAGTCTGGATTCTGTTTATCTCAATGTTCCCCAGTCTGGATTCTGTTTATCTCAATGTTCCCCAGTCTGGATTCTGTTTATCTCACCGTTCCCCAGTCTGGATTCTGTTTATCTCAATGTTCCCCAGTCTGGATTCTGTTTATCTCAATGTTCCCCAGTCTGGATTCTGTTTATCTCAATGTTCCCCAGTCTGGATTCTGTTTATCTCACCGTTCCCCAGTCTGGATTCTGTTTATCTCAATGTTCCCCAGTCTGGATTCTGTTTATCTCACCGTTACCCAGTCTGGATTCTGTTTATCTCAATGTTCCCCAGTCTGGATTCTGTTTATCTCAATGTTCCCCAGTCTGGATTCTGTTTATCTCAATGTTCCCCAGTCTGGATTCTGTTTATCTCACCGTTCCCCAGTCTGGATTCTGTTTATCTCAATGTTCCCCAGTCTGGATTCTGTTTATCTCACCGTTCCCCAGTCTGGATTCTGTTTATCTCAATGTTCCCCAGTCTGGATTCTGTTTATCTCACCGTTCCCCAGTCTGGATTCTGTTTATCTCAATGTTCCCCAGTCTGGATTCTGTTTATCTCAATGTTCCCCAGTCTGGATTCTGTTTATCTCAATGTTCCCCAGTCTGGATTCTGTTTATCTCAATGTTCCCCAGTCTGGATTCTGTTTATCTCAATGTTCCCCAGTCTGGATTCTGTTTATCTCAATGTTCCCCAGTCTGGATTCTGTTTATCTCACCGTTCCCCAGTCTGGATTCTGTTTATCTCACCGTTCCCCAGTCTGGATTCTGTTTATCTCAATGTTCCCCAGTCTGGATTCTGTTTATCTCACCGTTCCCCAGTCTGGATTCAGTTTATCTCAATGTTCCCCAGTCTGGATTCTGTTTATCTCAATGTTCCCCAGTCTGGATTCTGTTTATCTCAATGTTCCCCAGTCTGGATTCTGTTTATCTCAGTGTTCCCCAGTCTGGATTCTGTTTATCTCAATGTTCCCCAGTCTGGATTCTGTTTATCTCACCGTTCCCCAGTCTGGATTCAGTTTATCTCACCGTTCCCCAGTCTGGATTCTGTTTCTCTCACCGTTCCCCAGTCTGGATTCTGTTTATCTCACCGTTCCCCAGTCTGGATTCAGTTTATCACAATGTTCCCCAGTCTGGATTCAGTTTATCTCACCGTTCCCCAGTCTGGATTCTGTTTATCTCACCGTTCCCCAGTCTGGATTCTGTTTATCTCAATGTACCCCAGTCTGGATTCTGTTTATCTCAATGTTCCCCAGTCTGGATTCTGTTTATCTCAATGTTCCCCAGTCTGGATTCTGTTTATCTCAATGTTCCCCAGTCTGGATTCTGTTTATCTCAATGTTCCCCAGTCTGGATTCTGTTTATGTCAATGTTCCCCAGTCTGGATTCTGTTTATCTCAATGTTCCCCAGTCTGGATTCTGTTTATCTCACCGTTCCCCAGTCTGGATTCTGTTTATCTCACCGTTCCCCAGTCTGGATTCTGTTTATCTCAATGTTCCCCAGTCTGGATTCTGTTTATCTCACCGTTCCCCAGTCTGGATTCTGTTTATCTCAATGTTCCCCAGTCTGGATTCTGTTTATCTCAATGTTCCCCAGTCTGGATTCTGTTTATCTCAATGTTCCCCAGTCTGGATTCTGTTTATCTCAATGTTCCCCAGTCTGGATTCTGTTTATCTCAGTGTTCCCCAGTCTGGATTCTGTTTATCTCAATGTTCCCCAGTCTGGATTCTGTTTATCTCACCGTTCCCCAGTCTGGATTCTGTTTATCTCACTGTTCCCCAGTCTGGATTCTGTTTATCTCACCGTTCCCCAGTCTGGATTCTGTTTATCTCACTGTTCCCCAGTCTGGATTCTGTTTATCTCAATGTTCCCCAGTCTGGATTCTGTTTATCTCACCGTTCCCCAGTCTGGATTCTGTTTATCTCACCGTTCCCCAGTCTGGATTCTGTTTATCTCAATGTTCCCCAGTCTGGATTCTGTTTATCTCACCGTTCCCCAGTCTGGATTCTGTTTATCTCACCGTTCCCCAGTCTGGATTCTGTTTATCTCAATGTTCCCCAGTCTGGATTCTGTTTATCTCAATGTTCCCCAGTCTGGATTCTGTTTATCTCACTGTTCCCCAGTCTGGATTCTGTTTATCTCAATGTTCCCCAGTCTGGATTCTGTTTATCTCAATGTTCCCCAGTCTGGATTCTGTTTATCTCAATGTTCCCCAGTCTGGATTCTGTTTATCTCAATGTTCCCCAGTCTGGATTCTGTTTATCTCAATGTTCCCCAGTCTGGATTCTGTTTATCTCAATGTTCCCCAGTCTGGATTCTGTTTATCTCAATGTTCCCCAGTCTGGATTCTGTTTATCTCAATGTTCCCCAGTCTGGATTCTGTTTATCTCAATGTTCCCCAGTCTGGATTCTGTTTATCTCAATGTTCCCCAGTCTGGATTCTGTTTATCTCAATGTTCCCCAGTCTGGATTCTGTTTATCTCACCGTTCCCCAGTCTGGATTCTGTTTATCTCACTGTTCCCCAGTCTGGATTCTGTTTATCTCAATGTTCCCCAGTCTGGATTCTGTTTATCTCAATGTTCCCCAGTCTGGATTCTGTTTATCTCAATGTTCCCCAGTCTGGATTCTGTTTATCTCAATGTTCCCCAGTCTGGATTCTGTTTATCTCAATGTTCCCCAGTCTGGATTCTGTTTATCTCAATGTTCCCCAGTCTGGATTCTGTTTATCTCAATGTTCCCCAGTCTGGATTCTGTTTATCTCAATGTTCCCCAGTCTGGATTCTGTTTATCTCAATGTTCCCCAGTCTGGATTCTGTTTATCTCAATGTTCCCCAGTCTGGATTCTGTTTATCTCAATGTTCCCCAGTCTGGATTCTGTTTATCTCACCGTTCCCCAGTCTGGATTCTGTTTATCTCAATGTTCCCCAGTCTGGATTCTGTTTATCTCAATGTTCCCCAGTCTGGATTCTGTTTATCTCAATGTTCCCCAGTCTGGATTCTGTTTATCTCACCGTTCCCCAGTCTGGATTCTGTTTATCTCACCGTTCCCCAGTCTGGATTCTGTTTATCTCAATGTTCCCCAGTCTGGATTCTGTTTATCTCACCGTTCCCCAGTCTGGATTCTGTTTATCTCACCGTTCCCCAGTCTGGATTCTGTTTATCTCACCGTTCCCCAGTCTGGATTCTGTTTATCTCAATGTTCCCCAGTCTGGATTCTGTTTATCTCAATGTTCCCCAGTCTGGATTCTGTTTATCTCACCGTTCCCCAGTCTGGATTCTGTTTATCTCAATGTTCCCCAGTCTGGATTCTGTTTATCTCAATGTTCCCCAGTCTGGATTCTGTTTATCTCAATGTTCCCCAGTCTGGATTCTGTTTATCTCAATGTTCCCCAGTCTGGATTCTGTTTATCTCAATGTTCCCCAGTCTGGATTCTGTTTATCTCACCGTTCCCCAGTCTGGATTCTGTTTATCTCAATGTTCCCCAGTCTGGATTCTGTTTATCTCAATGTTCCCCAGTCTGGATTCTGTTTATCTCAATGTTCCCCAGTCTGGATTCTGTTTATCTCAATGTTCCCCAGTCTGGATTCTGTTTATCTCAATGTTCCCCAGTCTGGATTCTGTTTATCTCAATGTTCCCCAGTCTGGATTCTGTTTATCTCACCGTTCCCCAGTCTGGATTCTGTTTATCTCACCGTTCCCCAGTCTGGATTCTGTTTATCTCAATGTTCCCCAGTCTGGATTCTGTTTATCTCAATGTTCCCCAGTCTGGATTCTGTTTATCTCACCGTTCCCCAGTCTGGATTCTGTTTATCTCAATGTTCCCCAGTCTGGATTCTGTTTATCTCACTGTTCCCCAGTCTGGATTCTGTTTATCTCAATGTTCCCCAGTCTGGATTCTGTTTATCTCAATGTTCCCCAGTCTGATTCTGTTTATCTCAATGTTCCCCAGTCTGGATTCTGTTTATCTCACCGTTCCCCAGTCTGGATTCTGTTTATCTCACCGTTCCCCAGTCTGGATTCTGTTCATCTCACCGTTCCCCAGTCTGGATTCTGTTTATCTCAATGTTCCCCAGTCTGGATTCTGTTTATCTCAATGTTCCCCAGTCTGGATTCTGTTTATCTCAATGTTCCCCAGTCTGGATTCTGTTTATCTCAATGTTCCCCAGTCTGGATTCTGTTTATCTCAATGTTCCCCAGTCTGGATTCAGTTTATCTCACCGTTCCCCAGTCTGGATTCTGTTTATCTCAATGTTCCCCAGTCTGGATTCTGTATAACTCACCGTTCCCTAGTCTGGATTCTGTTTATCTCACCGTTCCCCAGTCTGGATTCTGTTTATCTCACCGTTCCCCAGTCTGGATTCTGTTTATCTCAATGTTCCCCAGTCTGGATTCTGTTTATCTCACCGTTCCCCAGTCTGGATTCTGTTTATCTCAATGTTCCCCAGTCTGGATTCTGTTTATCTCAATGTTCCCAGTCTGGATTCTGTTTATCTCAATGTTCCCCAGTCTGGATTCTGTTTATCTCAATGTTCCCCAGTCTGGATTCTGTTTATCTCAATGTTCCCCAGTCTGGATTCTGTTTATCTCAATGTTCCCCAGTCTGGATTCTGTTTATCTCACCGTTCCCCAGTCTGGATTCTGTTTATCTCACCGTTCCCCAGTCTGGATTCTGTTTATCTCACTGTTCCCCAGTCTGGATTCTGTTTATCTCAATGTTCCCCAGTCTGGATTCTGTTTATCTCAATGTTCCCCAGTCTGGATTCTGTTTATCTCAATGTTCCCCAGTCTGGATTCTGTTTATCTCACTGTTCCCCAGTCTGGATTCTGTTTATCTCAATGTTCCCCAGTCTGGATTCTGTTTATCTCAATGTTCCCCAGTCTGGATTCTGTTTATCTCAATGTTCCCCAGTCTGGATTCTGTTTATCTCACCGTTCCCCAGTCTGGATTCTGTTTATCTCAATGTTCCCCAGTCTGGATTCTGTTTATCTCACGTTCCCCAGTCTGGATTCTGTTTATCTCAATGTTCCCCAGTCTGGATTCTGTTTATCTCAATGTTCCCCAGTCTGGATTCTGTTTATCTCAATGTTCCCCAGTCTGGATTCTGTTTATCTCACCGTTCCCCAGTCTGGATTCTGTTTATCTCAATGTTCCCCAGTCTGGATTCTGTTTATCTCAATGTTCCCCAGTCTGGATTCTGTTTATCTCAATGTTCCCCAGTCTGGATTCTGTTTATCTCAATGTTCCCAGTCTGGATTCTGTTTATCTCACCGTTCCCCAGTCTGGATTCTGTTTATCTCAATGTTCCCCAGTCTGGATTCTGTTTATCTCACCGTTCCCAGTCTGGATTCTGTTTATCTCAATGGTTCCCAGTCTGGATTCTGTTTATCTCAATGTTCCCCAGTCTGGATTCTGTTTATCTCACCGTTCCCCAGTCTGGATTCTGTTTATCTCAATGTTCCCCAGTCTGGATTCTGTTTATCTCAATGTTCCCCAGTCTGGATTCTGTTTATCTCAATGTTCCCCAGTCTGGATTCTGTTTATCTCACCGTTCCCCAGTCTGGATTCTGTTTATCTCACCGTTCCCCAGTCTGGATTCTGTTTATCTCAATGTTCCCCAGTCTGGATTCTGTTTATCTCACCTGTTCCCCAGTCTGGATTCTGTTTATCTCACCTGTTCCCCAGTCTGGATTCTGTTTATCTCAATGTTCCCCAGTCTGGATTCTGTTTATCTCAATGTTCCCCAGTCTGGATTCTGTTTATCTCAATGTTCCCCAGTCTGGATTCTGTTTATCTCAATGTTCCCCAGTCTGGATTCTGTTTATCTCAATGTTCCCCAGTCTGGATTCTGTTTATCTCACCGTTCCCAGTCTGGATTCTGTTTATCTCAATGTTCCCCAGTCTGGATTCTGTTTATCTCAATGTTCCCCAGTCTGGATTCTGTTTATCTCAATGTTCCCCAGTCTGGATTCTGTTTATCTCAATGTTCCCCAGTCTGGATTCTGTTTATCTCAATGTTCCCCAGTCTGGATTCTGTTTATCTCACTGTTCCCCAGTCTGGATTCTGTTTATCTCACTGTTCCCAGTCTGGATTCTGTTTATCTCACCGTTCCCCAGTCTGGATTCTGTTTATCTCACTGGTTCCCAGTCTGGATTCTGTTTATCTCAATGTTCCCCAGTCTGGATTCTGTTTATCTCACCGTTCCCCAGTCTGGATTCTGTTTATCTCAATGTTCCCCAGTCTGGATTCTGTTTATCTCAATGTTCCCCAGTCTGGATTCTGTTTATCTCAATGTTCCCAGTCTGGATTCTGTTTATCTCAATGTTCCCCAGTCTGGATTCTGTTTATCTCAATGTTCCCCAGTCTGGATTCTGTTTATCTCACCTGTTCCCCAGTCTGGATTCTGTTTATCTCAATGTTCCCCAGTCTGGATTCTGTTTATCTCAATGTTCCCCAGTCTGGATTCTGTTTATCTCACCGTTCCCCAGTCTGGATTCTGTTTATCTCAATGTTCCCCAGTCTGGATTCTGTTTATCTCAATGTTCCCCAGTCTGGATTCTGTTTATCTCAATGTTCCCCAGTCTGGATTCTGTTTATCTCAATGTTCCCCAGTCTGGATTCTGTTTATCTCACCGTTCCCCAGTCTGGATTCTGTTTATCTCACTGTTCCCCAGTCTGGATTCTGTTTATCTCAAGTTCCCCAGTCTGGATTCTGTTTATCTCAATGTTCCCCAGTCTGGATTCTGTTTATCTCAATGTTCCCCAGTCTGGATTCTGTTTATCTCAATGTTCCCCAGTCTGGATTCTGTTTATCTCAATGTTCCCCAGTCTGGATTCTGTTTATCTCAATGTTCCCCAGTCTGGATTCTGTTTATCTCACTGTTCCCCAGTCTGGATTCTGTTTATCTCAATGTTCCCCAGTCTGGATTCTGTTTATCTCACCGTTCCCCAGTCTGGATTCTGTTTATCTCAATGTTCCCCAGTCTGGATTCTGTTTATCTCACGTTCCCCAGTCTGGATTCTGTTTATCTCAATGTTCCCCAGTCTGGATTCTGTTTATCTCACCGTTCCCCAGTCTGGATTCTGTTTATCTCAATGTTCCCCAGTCTGGATTCTGTTTATCTCACCGTTCCCCAGTCTGGATTCTGTTTATCTCAATGTTCCCCAGTCTGGATTCTGTTTATCTCAATGTTCCCAGTCTGGATTCTGTTTATCTCAATGTTCCCCAGTCTGGATTCTGTTTATCTCACTGTTCCCAGTCTGGATTCTGTTTATCTCAATGTTCCCCAGTCTGGATTCTGTTTATCTCAATGTTCCCCAGTCTGGATTCTGTTTATCTCACTGTTCCCCAGTCTGGATTCTGTTTATCTCAATGTTCCCCAGTCTGGATTCTGTTTATCTCAATGTTCCCCAGTCTGGATTCTGTTTATCTCACCGTTCCCCAGTCTGGATTCTGTTTATCTCAATGTTCCCCAGTCTGGATTCTGTTTATCTCAATGTTCCCCAGTCTGGATTCTGTTTATCTCAATGTTCCCCAGTCTGGATTCTGTTTATCTCAATGTTCCCCAGTCTGGATTCTGTTTATCTCAATGTTCCCCAGTCTGGATTCTGTTTATCTCAATGTTCCCCAGTCTGGATTCTGTTTATCTCAATGTTCCCCAGTCTGGATTCTGTTTATCTCACTGTTCCCCAGTCTGGATTCTGTTTATCTCAATGTTCCCCAGTCTGGATTCTGTTTATCTCACTGTTCCCCAGTCTGGATTCTGTTTATCTCAATGTTCCCCAGTCTGGATTCTGTTTATCTCAATGTTCCCCAGTCTGGATTCTGTTTATCTCAATGTTCCCCAGTCTGGATTCTGTTTATCTCAATGTTCCCCAGTCTGGATTCTGTTTATCTCACTGTTCCCCAGTCTGGATTCTGTTTATCTCAATGTTCCCCAGTCTGGATTCTGTTTATCTCAATGTTCCCCAGTCTGGATTCTGTTTATCTCAACTGTTCCCCAGTCTGGATTCTGTTTATCTCACCGTTCCCCAGTCTGGATTCTGTTTATCTCACTGTTCCCCAGTCTGGATTCTGTTTATCTCACCGTTCCCCAGTCTGGATTCTGTTTATCTCAATGGTTCCCAGTCTGGATTCTGTTTATCTCAATGTTCCCCAGTCTGGATTCTGTTTATCTCACCGTTCCCCAGTCTGGATTCTGTTTATCTCACTGTTCCCCAGTCTGGATTCTGTTTATCTCAATGTTCCCCAGTCTGGATTCTGTTTATCTCAATGTTCCCCAGTCTGGATTCTGTTTATCTCAATGGTTCCCAGTCTGGATTCTGTTTATCTCAATGTTCCCCAGTCTGGATTCTGTTTATCTCAATGTTCCCCAGTCTGGATTCTGTTTATCTCAATGTTCCCCAGTCTGGATTCTGTTTATCTCAATGTTCCCCAGTCTGGATTCTGTTTATCTCACCGTTCCCCAGTCTGGATTCTGTTTATCTCAATGTTCCCCAGTCTGGATTCTGTTTATCTCAATGTTCCCCAGTCTGGATTCTGTTTATCTCAATGTTCCCCAGTCTGGATTCTGTTTATCTCAATGTTCCCCAGTCTGGATTCTGTTTATCTCACCGTTCCCCAGTCTGGATTCTGTTTATCTCAATGTTCCCCAGTCTGGATTCTGTTTATCTCAATGTTCCCCAGTCTGGATTCTGTTTATCTCAATGTTCCCCAGTCTGGATTCTGTTTATCTCAATGTTCCCCAGTCTGGATTCTGTTTATCTCACTGTTCCCCAGTCTGGATTCTGTTTATCTCAATGTTCCCCAGTCTGGATTCTGTTTATCTCAATGTTCCCCAGTCTGGATTCTGTTTATCTCAATGTTCCCCAGTCTGGATTCTGTTTATCTCAATGTTCCCCAGTCTGGATTCTGTTTATCTCACCTGTTCCCCAGTCTGGATTCTGTTTATCTCACTGTTCCCCAGTCTGGATTCTGTTTATCTCAATGTTCCCCAGTCTGGATTCTGTTTATCTCAATGTTCCCCAGTCTGGATTCTGTTTATCTCACCGTTCCCCAGTCTGGATTCTGTTTATCTCAATGTTCCCCAGTCTGGATTCTGTTTATCTCAATGTTCCCCAGTCTGGATTCTGTTTATCTCAATGTTCCCCAGTCTGGATTCTGTTTATCTCACCGTTCCCCAGTCTGGATTCTGTTTATCTCAATGTTCCCCAGTCTGGATTCTGTTTATCTCACCGTTCCCCAGTCTGGATTCTGTTTATCTCAATGTTCCCCAGTCTGGATTCTGTTTATCTCAATGTTCCCCAGTCTGGATTCTGTTTATCTCAATGTTCCCCAGTCTGGATTCTGTTTATCTCAATGTTCCCCAGTCTGGATTCTGTTTATCTCAATGTTCCCCAGTCTGGATTCTGTTTATCTCAATGTTCCCCAGTCTGGATTCTGTTTATCTCACCGTTCCCCAGTCTGGATTCTGTTTATCTCAATGTTCCCCAGTCTGGATTCTGTTTATCTCAATGTTCCCCAGTCTGGATTCTGTTTATCTCAATGTTCCCCAGTCTGGATTCTGTTTATCTCACTGTTCCCCAGTCTGGATTCTGTTTATCTCACCGTTCCCCAGTCTGGATTCTGTTTATCTCAATGTTCCCCAGTCTGGATTCTGTTTATCTCAATGTTCCCAGTCTGGATTCTGTTTATCTCAATGTTCCCCAGTCTGGATTCTGTTTATCTCAATGTTCCCAGTCTGGATTCTGTTTATCTCAATGTTCCCCAGTCTGGATTCTGTTTATCTCAATGTTCCCCAGTCTGGATTCTGTTTATCTCACTGTTCCCCAGTCTGGATTCTGTTTATCTCAATGTTCCCCAGTCTGGATTCTGTTTATCTCAATGTTCCCCAGTCTGGATTCTGTTTATCTCAATGTTCCCCAGTCTGGATTCTGTTTATCTCACTGTTCCCCAGTCTGGATTCTGTTTATCTCAATGTTCCCCAGTCTGGATTCTGTTTATCTCAATGTTCCCCAGTCTGGATTCTGTTTATCTCAATGTTCCCCAGTCTGGATTCTGTTTATCTCACTGTTCCCCAGTCTGGATTCTGTTTATCTCACCGTTCCCCAGTCTGGATTCTGTTTATCTCAATGTTCCCCAGTCTGGATTCTGTTTATCTCAATGTTCCCCAGTCTGGATTCTGTTTATCTCACGTTCCCCAGTCTGGATTCTGTTTATCTCAATGTTCCCCAGTCTGGATTCTGTTTATCTCAACGTTCCCAGTCTGGATTCTGTTTATCTCACCGTTCCCCAGTCTGGATTCTGTTTATCTCACCGTTCCCCAGTCTGGATTCTGTTTATCTCAATGTTCCCCAGTCTGGATTCTGTTTATCTCACCGTTCCCCAGTCTGGATTCTGTTTATCTCAATGTTCCCCAGTCTGGATTCTGTTTATCTCAATGTTCCCCAGTCTGGATTCTGTTTATCTCAATGTTCCCCAGTCTGGATTCTGTTTATCTCACTGTTCCCCAGTCTGGATTCTGTTTATCTCACCGTTCCCAGTCTGGATTCTGTTTATCTCAATGTTCCCCAGTCTGGATTCTGTTTATCTCACGTTCCCCAGTCTGGATTCTGTTTATCTCAATGTTCCCCAGTCTGGATTCTGTTTATCTCACTGTTCCCCAGTCTGGATTCTGTTTATCTCACTGTTCCCCAGTCTGGATTCTGTTTATCTCAATGTTCCCCAGTCTGGATTCTGTTTATCTCAATGTTCCCCAGTCTGGATTCTGTTTATCTCACCGTTCCCCAGTCTGGATTCTGTTTATCTCAATGTTCCCCAGTCTGGATTCTGTTTATCTCACCGTTCCCCAGTCTGGATTCTGTTTATCTCAATGTTCCCCAGTCTGGATTCTGTTTATCTCAATGTTCCCCAGTCTGGATTCTGTTTATCTCAATGTTCCCCAGTCTGGATTCTGTTTATCTCAATGTTCCCCAGTCTGGATTCTGTTTATCTCACCGTTCCCCAGTCTGGATTCTGTTTATCTCAATGTTCCCCAGTCTGGATTCTGTTTATCTCAATGTTCCCCAGTCTGGATTCTGTTTATCTCACCGTTCCCCAGTCTGGATTCTGTTTATCTCAATGTTCCCCAGTCTGGATTCTGTTTATCTCAATGTTCCCCAGTCTGGATTCTGTTTATCTCAATGTTCCCCAGTCTGGATTCTGTTTATCTCAATGTTCCCCAGTCTGGATTCTGTTTATCTCACCGTTCCCCAGTCTGGATTCTGTTTATCTCAATGTTCCCCAGTCTGGATTCTGTTTATCTCAATGTTCCCCAGTCTGGATTCTGTTTATCTCAATGTTCCCCAGTCTGGATTCTGTTTATCTCACTGTTCCCCAGTCTGGATTCTGTTTATCTCAATGTTCCCCAGTCTGGATTCTGTTTATCTCAATGTTCCCCAGTCTGGATTCTGTTTATCTCAATGTTCCCCAGTCTGGATTCTGTTTATCTCAATGTTCCCCAGTCTGGATTCTGTTTATCTCAATGTTCCCCAGTCTGGATTCTGTTTATCTCAATGTTCCCCAGTCTGGATTCTGTTTATCTCACCGTTCCCCAGTCTGGATTCTGTTTATCTCACTGTTCCCCAGTCTGGATTCTGTTTATCTCAATGTTCCCCAGTCTGGATTCTGTTTATCTCAATGTTCCCCAGTCTGGATTCTGTTTATCTCACCTGTTCCCCAGTCTGGATTCTGTTTATCTCAATGTTCCCCAGTCTGGATTCTGTTTATCTCAAGTTCCCCAGTCTGGATTCTGTTTATCTCACCGTTCCCCAGTCTGGATTCTGTTTATCTCAATGTTCCCCAGTCTGGATTCTGTTTATCTCACCGTTCCCCAGTCTGGATTCTGTTTATCTCAATGTTCCCCAGTCTGGATTCTGTTTATCTCACCGTTCCCCAGTCTGGATTCTGTTTATCTCAATGTTCCCCAGTCTGGATTCTGTTTATCTCAATGTTCCCCAGTCTGGATTCTGTTTATCTCAATGTTCCCCAGTCTGGATTCTGTTTATCTCACTGTTCCCCAGTCTGGATTCTGTTTATCTCACTGTTCCCCAGTCTGGATTCTGTTTATCTCACTGTTCCCCAGTCTGGATTCTGTTTATCTCACCGTTCCCCAGTCTGGATTCTGTTTATCTCACTGTTCCCCAGTCTGGATTCTGTTTATCTCAATGTTCCCCAGTCTGGATTCTGTTTATCTCACCGTTCCCCAGTCTGGATTCTGTTTATCTCACCGTTCCCCAGTCTGGATTCTGTTTATCTCACCGTTCCCCAGTCTGGATTCTGTTTATCTCAATGTTCCCAGTCTGGATTCTGTTTATCTCACCGTTCCCCAGTCTGGATTCTGTTTATCTCACGTTCCCCAGTCTGGATTCTGTTTATCTCACCTGTTCCCCAGTCTGGATTCTGTTTATCTCACCGTTCCCCAGTCTGGATTCTGTTTATCTCACTGTTCCCCAGTCTGGATTCTGTTTATCTCACGTTCCCCAGTCTGGATTCTGTTTATCTCAATGTTCCCAGTCTGGATTCTGTTTATCTCACTGTTCCCCAGTCTGGATTCTGTTTATCTCACCGTTCCCCAGTCTGGATTCTGTTTATCTCAATGTTCCCCAGTCTGGATTCTGTTTATCTCAATGTTCCCCAGTCTGGATTCTGTTTATCTCACTGTTCCCCAGTCTGGATTCTGTTTATCTCAATGTTCCCCAGTCTGGATTCTGTTTATCTCACCGTTCCCCAGTCTGGATTCTGTTTATCTCAATGTTCCCCAGTCTGGATTCTGTTTATCTCAATGTTCCCCAGTCTGGATTCTGTTTATCTCACCGTTCCCCAGTCTGGATTCTGTTTATCTCAATGTTCCCCAGTCTGGATTCTGTTTATCTCAATGTTCCCCAGTCTGGATTCTGTTTATCTCACCGTTCCCCAGTCTGGATTCTGTTTATCTCACCGTTCCCCAGTCTGGATTCTGTTTATCTCACTGTTCCCCAGTCTGGATTCTGTTTATCTCAATGTTCCCCAGTCTGGATTCTGTTTATCTCACTGTTCCCCAGTCTGGATTCTGTTTATCTCAATGTTCCCCAGTCTGGATTCTGTTTATCTCAATGTTCCCCAGTCTGGATTCTGTTTATCTCAATGTTCCCCAGTCTGGATTCTGTTTATCTCAATGTTCCCCAGTCTGGATTCTGTTTATCTCACTGTTCCCCAGTCTGGATTCTGTTTATCTCAATGTTCCCCAGTCTGGATTCTGTTTATCTCACTGTTCCCCAGTCTGGATTCTGTTTATCTCAATGTTCCCCAGTCTGGATTCTGTTTATCTCAATGTTCCCCAGTCTGGATTCTGTTTATCTCACTGTTCCCCAGTCTGGATTCTGTTTATCTCAATGTTCCCCAGTCTGGATTCTGTTTATCTCACCGTTCCCCAGTCTGGATTCTGTTTATCTCAATGTTCCCAGTCTGGATTCTGTTTATCTCACCGTTCCCCAGTCTGGATTCTGTTTATCTCACCGTTCCCCAGTCTGGATTCTGTTTATCTCAATGTTCCCCAGTCTGGATTCTGTTTATCTCACGTTCCCCAGTCTGGATTCTGTTTATCTCAATGTTCCCCAGTCTGGATTCTGTTTATCTCAATGTTCCCCAGTCTGGATTCTGTTTATCTCACCGTTCCCCAGTCTGGATTCTGTTTATCTCAATGTTCCCCAGTCTGGATTCTGTTTATCTCAACGTTCCCCAGTCTGGATTCTGTTTATCTCACCGTTCCCCAGTCTGGATTCTGTTTATCTCACCGTTCCCCAGTCTGGATTCTGTTTATCTCAATGTTCCCCAGTCTGGATTCTGTTTATCTCACCGTTCCCCAGTCTGGATTCTGTTTATCTCACTGTTCCCCAGTCTGGATTCTGTTTATCTCAATGTTCCCCAGTCTGGATTCTGTTTATCTCAATGTTCCCCAGTCTGGATTCTGTTTATCTCAACGTTCCCCAGTCTGGATTCTGTTTATCTCAATGTTCCCCAGTCTGGATTCTGTTTATCTCAATGTTCCCCAGTCTGGATTCTGTTTATCTCAATGTTCCCCAGTCTGGATTCTGTTTATCTCAATGTTCCCCAGTCTGGATTCTGTTTATCTCACTGTTCCCCAGTCTGGATTCTGTTTATCTCAATGTTCCCCAGTCTGGATTCTGTTTATCTCAATGTTCCCCAGTCTGGATTCTGTTTATCTCAATGTTCCCAGTCTGGATTCTGTTTATCTCAATGTTCCCCAGTCTGGATTCTGTTTATCTCAATGTTCCCAGTCTGGATTCTGTTTATCTCAATGTTCCCCAGTCTGGATTCTGTTTATCTCAATGTTCCCCAGTCTGGATTCTGTTTATCTCAATGTTCCCCAGTCTGGATTCTGTTTATCTCAATGTTCCCCAGTCTGGATTCTGTTTATCTCAATGTTCCCCAGTCTGGATTCTGTTTATCTCAATGGTTCCCAGTCTGGATTCTGTTTATCTCAATGTTCCCCAGTCTGGATTCTGTTTATCTCACCGTTCCCCAGTCTGGATTCTGTTTATCTCAATGTTCCCCAGTCTGGATTCTGTTTATCTCACTGTTCCCCAGTCTGGATTCTGTTTATCTCAATGTTCCCCAGTCTGGATTCTGTTTATCTCAATGTTCCCCAGTCTGGATTCTGTTTATCTCAATGTTCCCCAGTCTGGATTCTGTTTATCTCACGTTCCCCAGTCTGGATTCTGTTTATCTCAATGTTCCCCAGTCTGGATTCTGTTTATCTCAATGTTCCCCAGTCTGGATTCTGTTTATCTCAATGTTCCCCAGTCTGGATTCTGTTTATCTCACCGTTCCCCAGTCTGGATTCTGTTTATCTCAATGTTCCCCAGTCTGGATTCTGTTTATCTCAATGTTCCCCAGTCTGGATTCTGTTTATCTCACCGTTCCCCAGTCTGGATTCTGTTTATCTCAATGTTCCCCAGTCTGGATTCTGTTTATCTCAAGGTTCCCCAGTCTGGATTCTGTTTATCTCAATGTTCCCCAGTCTGGATTCTGTTTATCTCAATGTTCCCCAGTCTGGATTCTGTTTATCTCACCGTTCCCCAGTCTGGATTCTGTTTATCTCACTGTTCCCCAGTCTGGATTCTGTTTATCTCACCGTTCCCCAGTCTGGATTCTGTTTATCTCAATGTTCCCCAGTCTGGATTCTGTTTATCTCAATGTTCCCCAGTCTGGATTCTGTTTATCTCACCGTTCCCCAGTCTGGATTCTGTTTATCTCACTGTTCCCCAGTCTGGATTCTGTTTATCTCACTGTTCCCCAGTCTGGATTCTGTTTATCTCACTGTTCCCCAGTCTGGATTCTGTTTATCTCACGTTCCCCAGTCTGGATTCTGTTTATCTCACTGTTCCACAGTCTGGATTCTGTTTATCTCAATGTTCCCAGTCTGGATTCTGTTTATCTCAATGTTCCCCAGTCTGGATTCTGTTTATCTCAATGTTCCCCAGTCTGGATTCTGTTTATCTCACC